>JAEPRD010000116.1:0-104332 GCA_016758985.1 Mucor saturninus
CAGGATCTGTATGCAGTATGTTTCAATTCTACGTTTTCTAAACTAGATACAATCCCAAAGTTAGTCGATGATTTTCAGTAGACCTTCTTTTGAGTGAAGTGTGCCGATTATTGTTCTCTGAACAGTTCTCGTCAGTTGATGATCTCGCCTGTCTTTATTCCAAGGACATGGCAAGGAAGGAGCTACAAGTCTGATAACTTAATTTTTATATTGAAGAAAAATGAAAAACTCAGCCACTTAAAATGTTATTTTATCTTTTTGAATACATAGTAAAATTTATGGAAATAAATATTATTAAATTTTTTTACTGCTAAAATGCGAATAGCACATACTTGAGCTAAAGTAGACGAGCGCAAAATCATACGTTGATCACCATTGCAAGAAAGCTTTTAGCATCTTAAGTTTTCTTTTAGGAAAAACACAGAGGACTGTATGTTATTATAAGGAATCAGTGTCACTCCAAACGGTAAATTTTTCACTCTTCAAGGGACATCCACTTTTCCTTAGGGACAACCAAAGTGCTTATATGAAGGAGCTAAAAAAGATGGTGATTACGGAGCGAGTTTTCTCCTTCGCACGTGGTCACAACGTAAGGTCGGGTGTTTTAATTGTCTTAGCTGTCTTAAGACTTAAAAACACGAATATGCAATCAAAAACAATGTAATAGTTGCGAATGAATGTATATTGAACTATGTATATACTTCTTCGGACAAAATGGTCGTTACTCTTTCGACTTTGCTCTTGTTTGATCTTAATTTTGGGCGCAAAGCAAAAAAAAAAAAAAAAAAAAAAAAAAAAAGACGTTAAAAGTAACATACAGACAGGATTTCCATATGTTTATTGAGTAATAAACTTGCATCCAGTTAAAAGGTGCTAAATCATACTGACCACTTGGTGTCAGTTAAGGTATCCTATCCTACATTACGATTACGCACAACCTGGTAGTTCCTCAGGAAAAGTGGCTGTTTCTTGAAGATCCGTAAGTTTTTTTTTTATGAAGTTGCAAGCCCTCTGTTGTTCAAATTCTAAATAAATAGTCATTAAATAAGTAAATTACTTCTTGTTTATATAAACGTACATACTGAAGCATATTTTTACAACTGTATTCTTTATTTATTTTGGGTTTCAGACGACACCTTCTCGTTAACGAATGCTTAGAACTCTAGATATTCCTTTATATGATATTTGCCATTCCATTTTGGAATCAGGTTTCAATGGTTTAAATGTTTGGTAATAACATAAGTCGAAAATATATACTTAACTCTACAATAATTTTATATGTACAGGTGTTTGGTAACGATAGTTTCTTTACATGTTGCTATCTGAACAACAAATAGTATAACTTCGAATTCTCTTGCCGGGTTTTACATTTATGACTTTATACTAGTCTCACTAGAGAGATATAAACGATTTACAGCAACTTACAGCAAATAAAATAAGGGTGTATTTCATTGGCCGAAGGGTTTAAGCGTGTGTGTGTTGTGGAAAATAAAAAATGATTTACGTGTCTCTTTTCATTTACTTTCACATAAAAAACAGGCAGTTTTAAAATGGTAGGGGTTTTTTTTAACGTGAATGACAAATGTTACCCTTATTTATACTAATTTACAGAAAATCAGCAAGAGCTAACCTACATTAGAGCTAAAAGAGAAAAGACAATCTTGTTTTTATGCATTGACCTGAAGGACACAGTTGATCAATTAAAGACTAAATTATGCCAAGCACTCGACAATAAGAAGTCTAGCGACGATATTAGAATATTAGTTGACGGAAAACGAGAAGGAGAGTATAAAGTCTTAGAAGATGTGAAGTTCTTAGATAATAGCGATATTGTTTACTTTGTCTATCTCCAAGGAAATGGTATGTGTCCGTAAAAAACTACATACTTGTTTGAAGTATTTAAATACATTTCCCTGTAGGCCAGTGGGAACCTATAAATGTGATTGAACCAGAGCCTGCAGATGAAGATGAAATAGAAGAGGAAGAGCCACAAGTGATCAAAAAAGAGAAGGGAAAAGGCAGAGCTTGAATTATTGATTGTCACAAAATAAAAATAAAAGAATAGGCACTAAAAAAACATTTTCTCTTTCTTTCATATACTTTTTTATTTCAGTTTCTTTATTTATTAAACATGTCATCTATGGACGATATTAGTAAGTATGTATCAAAGAAAGTTTATCAGTATGAATTACAAACGGCTCTTTATATGCTGGAGCCTTGGGAGAAGATCTTGTTCAGTAAGTTGCTTATTTGAGAGCCAAGAAGAAAAGGAATATTGTTACTGACATGATAAATAGACTCCCTTGCATTATGTCTTCTAAGTCTCTCAATTGCAACAATATATCACTTTACACCATCTGTATTTGCTAAATCGATGGAAATATAACCCAACCAAATCTTCAAATACATCTCCTATTACTATTACTATTTATTCCAATAATTTACTTTTGTACAAAATAAAACAATTATCCCTGTTAAATCTTTAACCTTATATCTGCGATTAAAAAAAAAAAAAAAAAAAAAGTCGAAGTCGATTGCAGTTCTCTTTTTTACAGATAACACAAGTTTCTCTGGACAACGATGTATTTAAAAAGCAAGTCGATATTAGCATGTTTCAACTAAGGATTCCGAAGAAACACTTGGAAAAAAGGGCTTAGACAGAACCATATTTCCTAAAAGGTTTTCATTGTATTACACGAGATAGCATTTCTTTTTGTAAAGGTAAGTGATTTTTGCTTATAAAAAAGGCATTTTCATTGTTCGTGTCAGCCATTGTTAAGACACCATATTTATTATTTTACATGATTACATCTATTTTCTCCTATTCTATTTCTTAAAACACAGTTCTACATAAAGGACAACTAGCCGAGTTGGATGAACGGAACCACTTTAAAAAAAAAACAAATTAGAATCCGAGAGGCTTGTTTCTATAAAGTGTATTGACTTACCTTATATAAACAAGAAGAATGGAATTTGTTTTTACATGTTCTACATTGCTTTGTGGGTATCGATCTATCTTGAACACTAATAATGGAATAACAGATAGTACAATCCTCGACACCGCTAAAGTGAAGGTTCACATTGCGTTTAAACACAGTTAAGGCGTCAACAATGTTACCATTCTAGAAAACAATCAACATATATTAGTCTCTGATATTTTCCCCACATAGCTTCTTTATATTTTACCTGAGAACCAATTACTGCAGCTACAGCAAACATCCAACCACGCCATTGCTTATCATTTACGCCAACCTTTTGGACACCCTCTACATCAATCTGACGTAAAGGAAAGTTACTAGGCAACTTGATTGCGATTTGCATATTTTGTTCATCCACTCTATATGTTGCAGTCACTTCGCTTGCAGAACGAAGCGTCTTTACAGTAAACTCATTCTCTTCATTCTCCTCTAACTGAGTCTTTATATCTGGTCGATTTACTAAATCCATCTCGTTGTTGATTAATTGCTGACTAAAATATTTTTCAGTATAACTTTCAACTGCGATGGTCAATTGCCGTTGTTTACAATCGATCCACCAAAGCCTGATCAATGATGGAATGTGTGTCAAAGCTCGGTAGTACAGATGAGAGGCCAAGATGAGGTAACTCATTTCAGCCGCTGAATCAAATCCTTCTGTATCATATTCCACAATGGACCAAGGGGTTAAGTCGAACGGTTTACTTCCTTGATGGCCTTGACCCACACTGAGGACTTTACAGAGCACTGGCATCAGATGTGACACCGCCTCCCGTTCCTTTAATTGGGCCGTATATTCTTGCTTCAATTTGAAAGTCTTGTAAAAGATCAGGTTAATGATTTATCCTTCAATCGAACAAGTAAATAAATAAAAAAATACTTACGATGTCGGTAAAATGATCAAACATCAACATCCAGGTCAAAAGATATCCAAGGATCTCATGCAAGGCTTGTTCTTCAAGTCCTGTCGATTGCCAATTGGATAGATCAGGAGGATTTAAAAGAACATCAAACACATCCTTGTCTATATCTGCACGAGTTTCTTCTTCTACAACAACAAAGTTCATTAATGCATGATATATAGACAGTCGAAAGATATATATCCGTTACCATTGGTTTCAGTAAACTCAAGTCGAACCGATAAATCCTGGACTCGATGAGCAACATATTTCTGTAGCAAGAGGTAAGCACGCTTCTGTAATACTTCATTGGGAGTATGGATCAATGCATTCAGCTACACAGCGTAAGAATCAATATCATTGTAATTATGTATAGATACAAACTTACATTATTAAAACATTCAGACTCGATCAATGTCTTTTCAGGAATATTTTCTAGTAACTCGGCTAGCAAAGTCTGATAAACCAACCTTGCTTTACTATATCCAACGAAATGCACATCGTCTTTCTTTTGTTGCAAATATTCTTCTTCCTTTGCCATTAACTCTAGAAGCGCTTTACTCATAATAGGTAGATGATCATGTACAACCTCCAGTAATTCTTCGTTATTTTGAGAAAGTGTATATAAGGCATTGAATAAATCAAGTGCGCTATAGACAATAATCAGTTCTTCTGGTTGACTAGCATCCGCACATGCAACCCAGCCAAAACAGGATTGCAAGAAAAACTCCCAATGACTTCCCGAGATATCCTGCACAGTATCTGCCAAATGCTTCAATAATTGTGCCAGTTGTGCTTGAACCCGCGCCTTTTGTTGATCGCTACTAAATTCATAATCATCGTCATCGTTTTGTAACATGGGGCGAATACCTTGAATCAGATACATGATTCTCTGACGAGGGATATCAAAAGATCCGTACTTAAGTGAAGAAGCGTTTAAAAGCGCTAATAAACTATAGTTGGCCTTCTTTTTCAAATCGGGATCCTCCATATCATAATCAAATTTTTCCAATTTAGAGATACCCGACAATTTACTGGCTAAGTCGCTTTGATAATGCTTGTATGTGTTTGTAGAGCTGATCGTGTTTTTAAATGAACTTAAAATGGCAATCTTGGCCAACAAATCCAACTCATTGGACTCGGCCTTGACAAAAGGTAACCACTTCTCGAGATCTTCCACAGACCATTCAATGAGTATGGAAAGTCTCTGAAGCACATGTTGTAAGACGGTAGCAGAAAGAACCTCGTTCTCGGAGGGCTTCATTAAACGAGCCACAAAATTCAACAAACGATCACTACCATCCATTCCTTTACCTTCCTTAATAGCCTTCAAGAGCTGTTCATTCCATTCCGAAGCATTCTTGATAGATACATGTCTGTCAAGCGAGGTTACAAGCCAGTCGGAAAACAAAGCATCAGTACTTTGAACAAAAGCACGAATACCATCAACAGCCTTGCTTTCCCAAACGCGACAGATACCGGGAACAGTCAGACCTTGTTCACAAGCAGCGCTAGTCATCATCAATTGACCTATCACCCAATCACGACGCATGTCACAGAAAAAGTGTTTACGGACACGAGAATCCGACAAATACTCACCCAAAAACAAAGCAAATCTTCCAAACGCACTTAGTCCATAGATATCAAATGAAACGGGTGTCAGTTCACCAGAGTCTTCAATCAGAGGCTGAACGGATAAAGCAGCATAGTTATTCACAATACCAAGCGATAATAACTCGTTAGTGTATTGACCAAGAGGCACCTCTGAAAGCTCTTTCCATTCTTGTTCGGTTCCCAAGATGGCTGTAATAGCTTCTTCACGAGCGAGATCGTCAGAATAAGCAGTGTCCAAAAGTTTTTCAATACGACGGACAGAATCCGAAGGACTGGCAGAATAACGGATATCAATAATAGAACGCTTTATGCGGCGGAGAAGCGTGACATTACCCACAGAGAGATTTTTCACGAGTAAATCCCAAACAGCGGAAGCACGGGTTGAAATCTGAAGAGAGAGCTCCTCATTGTCTTCAGCCTTGGCTTGTTCTTCTTCTTCATGCTGAGTTTTGGCAGTGACAAACATGGCATCGAAGACCTCGCAAATGATATTCTCTGTCATTTGAATCAATTGGTCTGCATTTTCATCAAACAACTGTTGTAAAATAACAAGCGTAGACAAGGTGGTCTTGAGAGTTTGGACACTAGGTTCAGGTAATGCATGTGATTTCTTTTCTATATATTGATGACGGTTAAATGCAACTAAGTTTGCCTCCAACCCTGAGATAATTCCAGTAGCAGTAGCATCAGATAAGAGCTTGAAGGATAGGTAATGGGACAAACTTAGAGAAACAATGCTCTCTAAAATAGGACGGGGTACGATCACACAAGCTTCATTAAGTCTAACGAGTGCACAAGTTTCCACAAGGGAATCCAATTGTTCGGAATTATAATCGAAATCAAGGGTCAATTTTTCAGATTGGATTTGTTCAAGTACCAAAAGTAAGATCTTGGCGCCACGTAATTTCATATCATCGGTGTTAAACATAATGTATAATTGGTTCATCAATCCAGACCACAAGCTCTTCGCTTCGTCTTTATCCTTGATAGCAGCAACAAGTGTTACGTAGAAGGATGTCAGCGAGACACCAGCATTTTCAGCAGCTTCGGTAAACAAGACCAAAAGTTGCTGTGTAGCATGAACAACACCTTCTGTCTTGATAGCAGATTCACGGTAATTAGAAATCAGTTGATAAGCCAACACCAATAAGCCAAATGCTTTATCTTTATGAACAATACTGGATTGAAGAGATGCCAACAAAAGACGCTTGGCGAGATCGTTTGCGTACGATTGAAGAGTAGCATACTTTTTATGATTGCTAGCTTGTTGAATCTCGCGAGAGATAGCAGTCAAAAGATTACCAGTTTTTTGGCAAAATACATCCATATCAAGGGGAGCACGCGTAACTTCAGAGCCACAATCAATTACGGTCTGAACCAAGAGTGCATCCATATGTGACCAAAAAGTGACCATGCAATCCTTAACGCTCTCAACAGACGCCATAACCACCAAATGTTTTGCAACAATGGCATAGCCATTTGGATCCAACTTATCTCCAATGTTTTTATCACGAGAATTTAAGAAATACACCTTGATCATATCCCAGAATGTGTTCTCAATCAAATCAGTAGCTGTCTTGATAGCCTTTTCGTCGGCTGATTTACTAGAAAAAATAAATGAGTGGTTTTCTTTTCCGGTTGATTTAAAGTATTTACCTTAAAGTGATCGCAAAGTAGACAACACATTCAGCATACGCATTTAAAAAGATGTGAGAATTAGACCTGTCGATGAAATCAGTGGATAAACCCTTCCAAAAATTTTCAAATACGTCTGTATAAAACTTGGGGGCTTCTTTCAATTCATCTGGAAGGTTTGCTAATAGGGCAAGCATACTAGGATAAGAAATACTGACAGAGCCATTAAGACCTGATCGAAGAAAGTGATACAGTTTGGGCAAGGCGGGCTTCTTTTTACCGATAATGACCCAAGATGATGGGAATTCTAAGTATAATTAATTCAGCACAGATAAAAAAAAAAGAAAAAGAAAAAGAACTTACTTTTGGTCATCAATAAAAGAGCGTCCCACATGTCGGAATGTGTGGAAGTATCCTTTTCAGTGAAAACGCTGGCATAAAAGTTGGGACAAATTAAATCTAATCTAGTTTCGATCATCTCCTTCCAATTCAACAAAAGTGTTCTGATAAAAGTGTATAATGCTTTGCGGATAACGGGATTTTCATGTGTGGCAAATCTCTTCCACATGGTTGTGTCATCCATAATCAAATCATACTCATTTTGGCATTTAGTTCTTTCGTCTAAAGATAAGGCGGTAATCAAGTAGGATATAACTGCAAAACTAGACGATATGATACGAGCATACTTTGCGGCCATATCTTCCTTGGAAACATAACGAACGTCACTGAGTGTGTCCGCAGTTTTGTATAATAACATGTCGGTTACATAATCCAAAATTTCTTTTTGACAAAAGGTCATGACGCCCAATCTCTTTTCTTGTGCAAACACAGCCTATAACGTACCGGTATAAGAATTTCAAATTTTTAGCCCTGTTGCATATATGATTTACCTCGAAGGAACATTGTGCAACTCGGGCTATGTCCTTACTCTGATCGTTCATGGCTAAAATCCAAGGGCCGATAAATTCCTTCAGAAGAGGAGCTAATCTCTTTTTTGCATTAGCAGTAATGAGCGAATGGACTTGATTAGCAACTAAGCGAACACGGCGATCGACCTCTAAAACCAACTTTCCATACATGGGAACCTAAAAATGTCCTTCTCGTCAATTAACCATTTTTTTTCCGCTCGCAAGGTGACATACCCAATTATGTAAAATGTGTCCCACCGCATGCTTGTTGGATTTAAGGTAATTTTCCAATTCTTCCAAAGCCTTCAATTTGGTTACTGCATCGCGTTTAGTCACTTTTTTAAGAATAACGACTAATTCGGGATCCAAATCAGTGGACGAAGAGGTGGAGCTTTCAAAGCCATCTAATGACGAAGGTGTGGCAGGTCGTGAGCTGGCAATACCTGCTGTTGTTGAAGATGCTCCTACAAACTGAGCAAATCCACCGAGGTTTTCAAAACTAAGTGAATTCGCGGTTCCTGCTAAGTCGGCTGCACGACTAACAATAGATATAGATATCCTACTTTAGTACGATGTTTACAGCGCTATGTCTAACGAGCATTACCTGCTACTAGCAGGCTGCATATTGCCTTTAACTCTAGGTTTCGTAGGTCTACCCATCCTATGTGATTTTTATTTTGATAGTTGAAATAAAAAAGAAAAAGAAAAGTACAACGACGCAGCAAAAAAAAAAAAAGCGATGATAATTTTATTTTTATGACGTGAAACCGTCACTTAAAAAGTTTTGTGTTATGCGAAATTAGAAATTAGTAGATGCCTAATGAGAATTATAGTTAGCATAAACCTCCTTTAATCATAAAAAAAAAAAAAACTTACCAGGAATAATTCTGTATTTGACAGTTTTACAGTAAGTTTCCCAATCTTTACCGTACTTTGTTCTGCACTTGTGATCATCTCTTCTTTCACGGTGAAGTAAAAGAATACCAAAATAAACAGGGTAAAAATAAGGAATAGGAGAAGCGAATCCACAAGGCAAACTCCAAGAGAAAGCCATTAACCAATCACCAAGATAATTGATATGACGAGACATACCCCACCATCCAGATGTGATTAATTTACTACCAACCTTAGTTTGAAGATATTTAAGCTGCTTTGATTCAGGACTATTAGGATAAGCACGGAATTCGTTCTTTTGGGAGTTGGCACTTCTGAAAATAAAGTACCCGACAAAATTGAGGAACAGAATAGCTCCAAACTCAATCCAACTAATGCTACGAGGAAAATCCACCAGATAGCGTGCTTGAAGAGTATAGGTGAATGGAACCCAAGTATACAAACCAAATGCAAGCATGAAGCCAAAACCGTCTAGAACAATAATAATTTTTTTTTTGTTGATATGACATGTTTACAGTTGCATTAAACTTGGTCTTACCAGTAGTGATAT
Source organism: Mucor saturninus (assembly GCA_016758985.1). Lineage (NCBI taxonomy): Eukaryota > Fungi > Mucoromycota > Mucoromycetes > Mucorales > Mucoraceae > Mucor > Mucor saturninus. Next base: position 9,476 of record JAEPRD010000116.1, read on the forward strand.
CCATTGTAGTTAAAACAGCTTCTTCATTCCAAAGAGAATCAATTACATACCAAGATTGGAAGCATTGCACAAGAAGCATTGCATTAGTAATATAACCGAGATCAGCAAATTGTTTGGCAGCTAAACAATAGTTGATGGCCATCCATCCAATCAATCCAGGACGAAGTTCAGTGAAGAACTTGATATCAAAACTTTCAATGCGAGGGTTCAATTCTCTGCCAATCATAAACTACCGAGAAGAAAAAATTAATGCTAGCTTCTGGATTTGACAAGTCTTGTAACTTACATCATAAATAGCATTGCCGGTGTTACCACCCAAAGCCAACAACTTACCACGCTTGAAACTAGCAAAATAGACGGCAAATGAAACAATATAACTAAAGATGATGGAAGCAAAAGCTAAACCGACATAATGGTCATAAACAAATAACAGAGGCTTGAGACCAGTATCCTTTAAAAAGTAGAGTGCAACAAAAAAAGTAGTGTGAAAAGAAGCAAAACCTTATTGTCGAAAAGATTTAGAAAGTAAGTATATAGTTAAAGAGAAAGAATGAGCATCATCTACCGTTCATTCTGTACTTGTGTTTTGTGCCATCCCTCAATGTGATGCCAGGGATGTTTTCACCAGGTAAAACCATGTAAAAGATCGCTAACATTGCAACAAAGCCAACATAGATCAGGAAGGCAATGGGATCGAAAAGATTGTATAAAAAGTCCTTGTTAAGTTTAGAAAAAATAGCTGTCTTCCAGTCGTCTTTAATTGCTTGGGAAGGATAACCCGTAGAATCACAGCATGTTGCGAAAAAGAGAACGATGACGGGAAGAATGACAACCATGGCTAAAGCACCAATGGGTCCTCCAAATTCATAATTTGTTGTTTTTGGGTTGAGCTCGCTTGTCTGTTCTGCTTTAGCAACAGCAGCTATCACTTGCTGTTTCGTCTTTCTTTTTTGAACTGCCATATCAATCAATAAAAAGGAAGAAATAGGAAAAGAAAATGGCAACCATCTGTTTTATTGTGTCTTTTGTGCAACCCCGGGGTTTTAAAACGATAGAAACCCAAAGTCTGTGTGGTTGTCCGCTTAAATATGTTACACACAATTACAACTCTAATCGCGTCCTGTTTGATCATAAACCTTTCGCTTTTTTGCTACATTGAACGTAAACAGTTAATAATTAAATCAAAAAGAAAGCCGACAATTTTTTTACCGTCACGAAGCACACTATAGGCGGATGATATCGATTGGAATTTTGCCTTAGCTGCCTGTTTTTGTTCAGGCTCGGAAAATCTATCAGGATGATGCTTCATGGCAAGACTAGGACATATATAAGCTACCTGCACAAGAATACTTACGTTAAAATCTTACCCTCTAAATGCACTTTGGATGTCGGACTGGCTTGCAGAAGGCGATAAACCCAGCGCCTTGTAATATCCTTTAGGATCATTACCTCCACTCGCCGCATTATACCCTTCATTAGAAGACTTGTTGTACCAAGATGACTTACTTTGGTACTCTTCACGCCATGTACGTCGTCTCTCTTGATCTTCGAATGCTGCATAACCTTTGACCCAATCACCATCCCATGCCTCTGGATCCTGTTCCATAGCCTTAATTTCATGGTTTCTAATTAAATCACGAATATACAAGGACAACAATGGATAATACATTGTAAACATGGATGTTGCAACTGTAGGTAAAACTACTCCCAACTAATATATGGTTAACGCTATGGTTTTTACAGAACGTTATTCTTGTTAACTTACCCAGAATGAACCACTAGCACCACCCCATCCAATTCCACCCGTCATCAGCATGGTTGCGGCCATACCCAAAGCAGAGACAGCAGCCACTCTCTCCCAATTATAAACTTTGGTTCCGCCTATCGTCAAATCGTGGCCATTGACAAACGTTCTCAACCTTCTACCCAGATAATTTACCGAAAAAATATATGCTGGGTAATACACAGGTGATACACGGACATTCTCCAATTGAATGTTTATTTTTAACAATCTTGTCTCATCCATTCCATATGCCTTTCTTAAAAAATCGTCTGCTAATTTCTCCTCTGAGTCTTTGATATAAGATTTTGCAAATCTTAAAGCTGTTGTGGGATAAATCATGAAAGGATCTACTTTACGTGGTGGATCGTCGTTGGAGGGCGTATCTAATAAAGAAGGAGAAAATGGTATGGCATTTTCAAGCGCTGGGCCCGTAGCTATTTTACTTACGAGACCGCGTCTATACCTATGTGAGCCGTAAATTTGTAAGCCGGGGTGGGCCAAAGGAATATACTCTCTTGTAAAACTATGTTTCTCAGGTACCCAAGCCCACTCCGTTTCCCATCGTGATTCTGTTTGCTTGGTGGCGGGGTTATACACCGATCTCATCACTCGTCTTCCCTACCAATGATTGTCAGATATCCAACGATTCTTATACTTTTTGGTTTTCTGTATTACCACTTGTGCTTGCTCAATGGTGGAATGAACTGTGGCTGATACAACCCAGAAAGGGAGGAACGTTTGCTCTGGCGGGGCCATTTTAGATAGTCGTGCGGAAAAAAACCCACTACCATGGTAGTCTTCAAAAGTCTTTTCTTTTTTTTGTTAAAAATTCTGTCATTGTATTTATCCTATACAATGTGTACCTTTTCAGCAGCCTTGACGTGTTGTGCAAAAGGGATTGCTTTAAGTTTATCACGCGAAGGTCCGCCTCTACTACTAGAGCTTGAATGGCGAATTATTGAATTTATAAAAGTAAATTTCTTTGAAATTGGAAGTTGTCCAACTGTATGAATTAAATAAAGCATTTTGTTTCCAACAAGGAAATATAAAATTCAACAAGACAAGTTGATTTATGTAATTATGTAACTGTGACGTTGCGGCTCAATTTAATTTGATGTAACATTCCTTTTTCCCAAATTCAGCTAGCATTAAATTTTTGGCATCTTCCTCTTCCCCGTTGACTCAAAGCTACAAAATAACTTAGAATGACTCCTGTGCGAGAACTTCAATAATTACAGTTTTAAAGAACCACAAGGATCAATGAAATCCAATACATGGTTAATATAAAAAAAAAAGAGCTCCCCCCATAAGTTGCAAAAAACTAAATGATGATGTTTCTACATTTTTAAATACTTCGTCTTGTACAAGCATTGTATGCTCATGAGTAATAAATTGTTGAATCCCTGCTTCATGCAAAACTCCGTCCAATCTAAATGAGGCGGGCCAAACATATTGATTAAATTAATGTTACAATTTTATTTGATTGTAGAACAATGGATAGATTAATTAGTTAGTTGTTTCTGCATAAGCATTTTGTTTAGATAGCTTTTTGTGTATCGTTGTAGGACTTTCCGGTCATCAAGCCAGTGATGGTGTTGTTGCTCCAAGGAACATCTTTGTCCGCAATATGAACATTCTTATATTTGAGAGCCTTGGCAGTATGTTTAAAAACGTTGGAAACAGTCTTGTTAACGTCTTGTTGGCCTAAGTTTCCAAGATCCCAGTTATGCTCAACAGTACTGAGAGTGGAGAAATCTACAATGGGCTGTTAGCTTCCCAGCATTTAGTTATACAGTGTATGACTTACGAGTGTAGAAGGTGTGATCAATAGTACCCCTCAACTTCTTGGGGATATCACCAAAGAGAAGAGTCCAAACTCTGTTTCTCTGGGGGAAACTAGCATTCTATGGACGCAACTTAAGGTGTTAAGCAAAATTCACTATATACAGTAAAATAATTATTTGTATCTTACCTCATCGAATGTGATCATGACAAGAGTCTTCTTCAGAAGGTTAGGATGGTCCAAGGTCTTCTTGTAGAAGTTATCAAGCCAATTACCAGCATATGAAATGTTCGTATCTAATACAATCCAATAATTAGATTATCATTCATCGAAAATAATTTGTATAGTTTCTTACCATGAGCATCGTTCTTCATATTGGGAGTGTAGCTTTTTAAAAAAAAAATGGGAAGTTAGATTATAGGACGTAGTATTTGGTGTAACTATACTTACAACATCCAATTGGGAAGCTTATCATTATGAATATCCTTGACAAATTGATCATCTAATAGTATATTACGTGTTGAGTCTAAGTTTTAAATATTATACTAAAGTGAATAGTGCTTACGTCCAACAATGTTCTTCAAACGGGTGGCGTTTAATCCGACAGCATCGAAACTGATAGCGGGATTATGCTTGCGAACATAGTCACCAGCCTTGTCGCCGGTATAACCAACAGAAGGGATATCTTCTTGATAACACTTCCAGGTCAACCCTTTGTTCTCAATGAGGTCAAAGATGGAAGGAACGTGGGCGGGGATATTATAGTAATCATCATCATCAATACCGAAATTAGATCCACCGCCAGCAGCAACATAATTGGGCTCAGAAGGATGGGTAATAGCATTGAAGTTATCCAAAAGAATACCTTTCTTAAGAAGCTTGCTAAAGCCGGGAGTGGAATTGGCATCATTGAAATTCTAAAGTGTAGCAGTTAATATCACGTATAACCATTGAATCAACGTATATTTACCGTGTTCTCGAACCAAATTTGAAGAATATGATCAAAAGCTTTACCTTTAGGAACTTTGGGCTTATGTTCCTTGTGTCCATGGTCATCATGCTTTTTTGCAGAGGCAAGACCGACGAGAGCAGCGACAGTTAAGATGGAGGCGAAAGAAATATGCATTTTAGAGCAGTTAGAGATGATTAGTTACAAAAAAAAAAATCAATTTGGTCCAAAACTCTTAGTATTTATATTAGTTTTTTTTGTGTCTCTTGAAAATCAAGTCTTTATCACTTTGCTCTAGGCTTTTTTTTTAGCTATCAGGATAGGTACAGTATAAACAGTCTTTAATCAAAATTGCATTATCTCAAAATTCTCGTTTACCCAGAATCGTTACTGCTTTGTGTGACATTCTACCAAGTGAACAAATCAGGCAAAATAATTTAAAAAAGGGTTTGCACGACACCCAAAAAAGAGACATTAGGCTAAACTCAGTACTCATGATCTCAATTGGCTATTTTTGAATAAAAACTTCAAATTTATAATAAACATTATAGGGTGTATTCTTTGCACACAAACTATATGGCTTTGTAACAATGAAAATGATATCAACAGCACGATAGTCATTATTTTTCCAAATTTTAGTACAAGATAAGCAAAAAGCACAAACATCTGGTATTCATTGACTAATGAGAAGCATTTTTATTATATTTTACCAATGGCCGTTAAAATTTAGCCAGCATACATTGCAATTGTTTTTTTATACACACGCTTTAATTAGTTTTTATTCTTTATCTGCGTCGATTGTTCGTACAACAGTGAACATAATTTTATACTAAATCACATATAAAATTTTTTACAATCTTACAATTATCTTAAACTGATTGTTAAGAGAGTAATACGCTAAGATATATATTGGATAATGTTCTTTAGTTGATTTTTTTAGTTAAACACGGATTGTAATTGTCCAAAGTAGCTTCTTTATGGAAACAACCAATTAAGGTAGGTATGTTGTTATCTACTGTCCAATTTGTACTACATGTTGAAAACGCTCTTAAATACACATTAGAAAAATTTGATTTGTACATTACCAAATATAGTTCCCATGTCATGAAATAAAGGTATATTTAAGATATCAAATGGAAGTGTGATACGTCAAAAACGAAGTTCCTATCTACAAACAGTTGCTTTGATTAGACAATATGGGTTTCAAGTTTACTAACTAATAGCTCATCTATTGTGAACAATTATTCAAAAAGAAACACTGAGTGTATACGTACAATCTTAAAAGAAGTAGGTAACACTTTACTATATCGCACAAATTATTAGAATACATTCAATCGATTCTAAGCATTGTTCCTTCTTCATGCATTATACCGAACGTTTTTTCTCATTGTACAAAAATGCAGAATATACCATAAAGAATTATCTCACATGAGTAGCTTTTTATATTCAATTGGCTAGAACCGCTTTTGGATAGCGTTTGTACATCTGGTAATTATCTCAATCTATTAGATAGTTTTTTGGTGAAGCAATACAAAAGAACTGTTCCACAAGAATATTGGTCTGGTGGATTTAATTTTGATTTTCCAAGTCTTTTTTCTTTTTGTTATTCAAAAGTAGTCCATTGTATCAGTATTTATTCTGTAATGGCAGGGATTTTTGGTGTATGTCATATCATAAATAAATAAATGGTTCGATTTTTGTTCGCATTACCACGCCTGAAAATTGAAATCCGTAGCTTGATATGCGTTTCGTATCACGGATAATTATAATAACAAAAGGGACCGTTAATGTTTCATGTGCGTCATATCTTGACCGATTGAAGTATCTGGCTTGATTAATGTGGTTTTTCTTATAAAAAAAACTATCAAGATATGGACCCCTCTTCGAATTATTACTAAAAGCAAGAAAATATTACACAAACCCACAGAAGCCCTTGTGTTTTGTGCGCTTACTGATAAATAATCAGCAAGTGTAGCATCACATACATGTAATTATTCTGATAGAATGACTTAAGTCAGTCAAGCAAAACTGTAGACCGTAATTATTTTTGTTATAATAAATAAAGTCTGCTCGATCGCTTTTTCTTTTCTTTTATTTTCTTTCGTTTTATCTCAACAGTGTCTCATCAAGTCACTGAAAATGCAAAAAAAAAGTGAAGGCACAAATTTTTATGTCTTCTGATTTTTGTAAGATATAAATCGATATTATATTTTCGACTAATCGCCATATATTAAGGGTTAGGAAACTTTAAACTTCTGGGTAACCTCAAGCCACATACATAATCAAGAATACATAGCTATGATTACATGTCGTTTAAACAGTACTTCCTAAAGAAAAAAATGTAGACGGAGATATTTCCATAAATAATCGAAGCTAAAAACCTCAAATACAACTCTAGCAACCACAAAAGATGTCTATAAAGATATTGTATTGGCAATTCATCACATTATGTAACTATAACAAGTGTGAGATATCATATTACAAAGACATTTCTTCACATTTTAGGAATCCCATTTTTTTTTGTTAGTGCTAAAATGCCTTACTCGCTTCTATTATATTGCTCGACTAAAATGTTCTGTTATCATGAGATAACATAAATATTTATACTCCAAATGAATGATTGGGGTTTCATTATGTCTCTTTCTTCAAGTAGGCACTAGTCCTCTGTAATTTTAATAACATAGCAGACAGGCTAAATAACTAAAATAGGCATCATTTTAAAAAAAGCCAAAAAGTATAATCAGCAACCAAGGCCATTACAGAGTTCCAGTTATGCGCTAGACCTATTTACAGACAAGGGTTTTGAAAAAATAGAATAAAAAAAAAAGCATTAAGATCTATTATATTCTAAAAATTGTTATAAAGAGAAACCTCTAAGTCAGCAACGTTATATTTATGTTACCAATGTCTGCGAATCCCATGCTTGTTGTGTACGAAGAAAGTTTATTATGATATCTAGAGGTAAATTCTAGAATCCTTACTTGGTATTAGTTACAATCATTACATAAATATAAGCCCATGCAAAGTTTCAATGACGAATATCCTCGCTGCTTAGCAGTGCTTTATGTCTTAATATTTACAAGGAAAAAAATGCGACTGTGTACTAGGCTTCCCACCATTCATGTAGCACTACTGCTTATTTGGTTCAGGCTTTTTTCAATACAGTGCCACTTATTCTTTGATTTCTTCCTTGCTTTTGAAAAATCGTAGAGTTCAAATAATTTGTAGCAAGCCAGTCACCTTCTTCGTATTTTGCACAAAACAGTACAACTATTTAATTAAAATTTATGTAGTTTTTACCAAAAGAAAAGTTGAAGATCATTCAATTCTGAAGGATAACCAGTCTACAAAGCATAATACGATTTACGATTGTATTCCCATAAAGCTGATTGGGTGTATTTTTATTATAGACTACTACCCCAGATAAATGTGTATGGCTTCGATTGCATCTGCGTATATATGAAAATAAGCAGAATTATGATGGTCTCATGTGAGAGATTGAGCATACAAACGGCACCCTTCATTATACAATGTAGACGACATATTGTCTTTTTTGAGTTCGTCCTCAAATTTGACATCATATTTTCAAACCCTTTATCGAATTTAGAAAGGAGGGTATGGGAGATTAATTTGTTATTCTCGTACAGGCTGATAGCTTGATTAGTAAAGATTGTTTATTTTGTTATTGAAGCTACTTTGCGTTACTTGACGCTGGGTTAAACTGTAGATACATTGATTTCAAATATGAACCTTACCTTTCATAGCATCCGGAAATCCCCCTCCGTGTAACATATATTCGAGTCTATTGAAACAGTGTCTATCAAAAAACGAAAGAGGCTGGTTAAAGAGATCTTTTATTATTTACTTTGGCTGATCAGACATCCAAGAGATTCCCCCCAGATGTAGTTTTTATAAACCCTTGACACAATGGTTATACAACTAATTTTATTGGACTACGTTTGCCGGAAGACATGGCAAAGACGGCGAAACGGCGAAATTTATCCGAGATCAGCGTCCTTTATGAATCATAAGCTGCCGGGAAGAAAAAAACTTTTTTAAAGACAGAATTAATCAATATAAATAGAAAGGGTTAGTTATGATATGGAATTATCTTTATAAATGAAATTCAGCAGCAAAAAACCCGTTTTATCGCTATTAGCAGCAACCCTTTTCGTTGGATCGAATGCACTTGAGATGCAACCTTCGTTTAGAGAGGGAAACTTCAAAAATATTGCCTTTACTGCATTGGTAGGTGGCTCGTCCCACCACAATTGGGTATTATCTATCATCGATGAGCTCGGTGATCGTGGACATAATGTGTCTTATTTGACTTCCGTAAGTTTAATTGTTATAAATTACATTTATAATCTAATCGACCTGAAATCTACTAGACACAAGATACCCGATTTGGCCAACCTTTTCAAAATGTCAGAACCGTTGACATAGGACCCGAGGTTCCTTATGACAAGGTTAAGGTAATGCAAGATATATGCTCTGGAAAGCCTCCAATCGAAATATTTTCTAAAGCGATTCCTTTAATGACTGCACATTACGAAAGAGGTAAAAATGATAAAAAGTAATATTGATCCGGTTTTAACATATTTCATATTATAGACTATTTTACCTATCTAAGTTATTTTGAAAGTAATCGCATTGATTTGGCGCTATGTGATCACTTTGTAGAGGCATGTGTTGATGCTGCAAATACTTTGAGCATACCATTTATTGTAACATCAACTCTTGACTACACTTCTGGTAAGGAGCGGATTCATTCTTTATTATATACTTTTTTTACTGACTGCATTTGTCTACTTATTTGTAGAGGCCGCTGCGCCCTACATTAACAACAACATGAACACCATGAGCGATTATACAACTGAATTCCAAAGCTTTTCAACACGTTTCAAGAACAAATTCTTTGTCCCTTTAGATGCCCTATACAAATTTTATCCGCATATCAAAGACATGATGACTAGAAAAAGAGCCATCGGGATTGAAGCCAAATTCGAGACCCCCGAATCCACCTGGAAAGATTCTATTAAATTGGTCAACAGTTTATTTGGGTATACTGCTGCTAGACCCTTGGGTCCCCTGTCAGAACATATCGGTCCTATTATCCCCAAAAAGTACAAACCTTTAACCGGCGAGCTTGAGCAGTACTTTAGCTCTCATGAACGTGTTGCCTATATTGCATTCGGTCAGCAGGCCGTACCTTCGGAACAAAATATCAGACTAATTTTAACAGGTCTCTTAGAGAGTATCGAGGCTGGGACTCTAGATGGATTCCTTTGGGCCACTGTCAACTCCCGTGGTAGCTTCCCTGATTCCATTACCACTTCTTCCAATACCACTTATAATGTTCTGGATATGTTTAGCCACGCAAACCCTCATGCGCGTATGATTAAATGGGCTCCTCAAATTGCTATTCTCGCACATCCATCGACGGCAGTATTTGTGTCTCACGGCGGTTTAGGCTCTTGGTATGAATCTATGTATGCTGGTACACCTATGATCATGTTCCCATTTTTTGGGGATCAACCTGGTAATGCTTTAATCATTGAACGTAGTGGATTGGGTGGTATTATCAAATCCAACGGCCCTGTAGAAGATGCTGTTGAGTTAATTAAGAAGGTTGTTATTGATGAAGACGACGAAATCAAGAAAAATGTCAAACGTATTCAAGCTCTCACTCAAATCCATTCCGAACATAGTATTCTTCGTGCTGCCGATGTTGTAGAAGAGGTTGCTTATACTCATAAAGATAACAAACTTCCTCATCGTCAAACTGCCAGTCTCAATATGCCATATATTAAATCTCACAACATTGATTTGTATGCTGCTCTCTTGTCCCTTTTGACTGGTGCTTTAGCCTTAGCTGTTTTCATAATTAGCAAGGCTTTGGGGGCGAAGCAAATAAAAATGAAGACGCAATAGACTTCTGTATTATATATTTCACCGTGCAATTATTACCTCACTTTACTATCATTTAATTAAATAAATTGTCATTTCATAAGTTGTGAATCATCTAAACCAGCTGGATATTATTTAAACTTATTTTAGATCAATGCGCAGCCTCTTTTTTTTTTACAGGTGGTACTTTGTCACACTTTTATGTAGGACCGTGGTGTAATATTTTAACACCGCAAGATCGTTTATCCTCAGAACTAATTTCGCATTTGTCAGGCGGGTGTAATAAATGAACCTTTCGTATGATTTTATAGCAAACAGCAGTCCTCAACCGAAGGAGGACACGAAATTAATTTGGCTCATCCCTATCATCAGTCATTTACGTTTTGTCTAATATCATCCCGAGTACTTTTCTATGTCGCTTTTCTTTCCATTAAGCACAAAAGCTGTATTTTGGTACTTAATTGCAAATGCTAGAATTTAAAGCTTTATGAGTAGACTTTCCCCCAGCTAGTAAAGAAAATCTTGCCTTAAGAGGTATTTTTGTAGTTTATTCTTTTCTCGTTTGATCTCTGGTCAAGGCTTGAGATCACTTTTGGAGAGGTGGACCTCTGTAATTATTCAATATAATAACAGGACTAGTGATGATTTATAATTTGAAACGCATATATTTGTATTATTACTTTGAAAAACACACGTAATAAGACAATGGGATTGTTGGCCGGATCCCTGAAATAAACACAGTGTATCACCATATCTACTTTATTTTTGGAAGGTATATCCACAATTAAAAAATTATTTATAAATAATACATATTATAAGTAACTAAATATTTAACACTGACAAAAGAATAAAAGACCAGCACCGTTTGCTCCGCTGTGAGGTTTGAATATCTTCTTCCTAAGTAAGAATACTAAAATAATAAGAACAGAAGCCACAGCAATTAGAACTATACCAGTTGTATTTAAACCACTGGAGTGGTCAGGGTTAGTAATGTCTTCAGGAGTATTGGAGTTTTCTTTTGGTGGTGAAATAGTAGGAGGAGTCATAATACTGAACGTAACAGGCTTGTATAATGCAGTGTCGTTGATTATGTTTCCATTTATATTATGTGGAAGTAAATAAATGTCGTACATCAATTGATCAAGAGGAATGTTTGGTGGGAACCAATCGTTTGTAATATTGACCTTGAAGTTTGAGGCATTTTTGGGTATGTTAGAAAATCCAAATAAAAATGTTTCTGTAGAGTTGGCTTTGGTTAGGTAATTTATTTCGATATCCACAGTTTCAGTGTTATTATAGTTGTGATGCTTAGAATCCCAGATTATGTCGTAGTTGCTACCAGCATACCAAACCGTACTTGATTGTGGAGAGCATATCGCTGTAATGTTTGGGGAGGAGTTGCACGCAATCGACATTATTTTTGGGAAGAAGTAAAAAGAGACCAGCAATTCTATTGATATAGTTTTCGATTTATTGATTTTTCAAGTCGTACAAAGGCACAAACTCTTATAAGAAGCATCCACAAGTTCTGTTACTTTTGGACCAATAAAAAAAAAACTCAAAATAATTCTACTCTGGCAGATATGACCATTACTGGCATAGAAGCCGCTCGTTTATACAAGCAATTTGAGATAGTGTGCATTCCATTGGCTGAAGTTTAAACAATTTCAATTTTTTAAAGCTTAGTCCTACGTATGTCAATTATTATAGGGAGGAATAATTTAAGCGATGACATACAGGAAGTATTTATATAGTTTTCGTATTCTATTTTTTATTTTTATCCAACATATTTTTGACGAATATGTCAATGTCGAATCTAAAAACTATACTTGATCAATCTACTTCAAACTGTTAATGCATGTACGAGGGACTGTTTATCGTTTCTATCAGCCACTGTGTTCAAAGTTGGATATTTTTTGGAATATCTTTTTTTAAAATTCATCGATTCTCTCCTAAATTAATCATGTCTGAAGAAGTTATCGAGAAGAAAGCATTCACCAAAAAGATCAACAAGAAGGAATCTTCCGAAGATCCTCACGCCAAGTTAACATTGTTTGTTAGAGGACTTCCTTTTGATGCCACTAGCAAAGATCTCGAAGATTTCTTTGGCGAAATTGGTCCCATTAGAAAGTGTTTTGTTGTAACTGACAGATCCACCGAGGAAGAAAAGAAGGACGACACCGTACCCAAGGCACCTGTTAAAAATAAGGGTTTTGGTTATGTTCATTATGCTTTGGAAGAAGATGCTAAAGAAGCCATTGCTAAATTGAAGAGTGTCAAGTTCAAGGGAAGAAAATTGAACATTGAACTCGCCAAGAGAAAGTCAGAAACTGTTCGTGAAGATACCAGAAAACCCGCTGCTGTTGTCGAAAAGGTTGTCGAACCTAAGAAACCTTCTGAACCTTTAAACTTTGACGTTAATGCTCGTTTAATTGTTCGTAATTTACCTTGGAAGTACAGAGAGGCTGACTTGAGAAAGTTGTTCGAAGCTTACGGTACCGTTCACGATCTCAAATTACCTCGTAAGTACGAAGGTGGCCCACTCCGTGGTTTTGCCTTTATTCAATTTGAAAAGGTTGAGGATGCTAAAGCTGTAAGTACACACGTCTTTTGATTTGAGTGTAACGTTTTTAATTTAATTTTAATTCTAGGCTATGGATGCTATGAATGCCACCGAACATGCTGGCAGAACAATCGCAGTCGATTGGTCCATTCCCAAAGGAAAATATCGTGAGACCGAAGAGAAAGAAGCTGCTGCCGCCCAGGCTGCTGCTGCCGAAAACGAGGATACCGAAATGAAGGAATCCAGTGATAGTGAAGAAAGCAGTTCTAACGAGGAAGAAGCTAATAGTGCAGATGAAGAAGAGAATGACAGTGATAACAGCGATAGCGACGATAACGAAGATGACGAAAGTGAAGAGGAATTAAGCGATAACGACGAAAACGCCGAAGCTAGAAAGGCCAAAAAAATGACAGGTCCTACTTCTGCCGATGGTACCACCATGTTTGTTCGTAACCTCTTGTTCGAAACCACCGAAGAAGATTTAAAGCAGTTGTAAGTCATTTAGAAGAAGTCGGTATATTTTTGATACTAAGGTTTTTTTTAAAAAAATAAATAGATTCACACAATGGGGACCTGTTCTCTATGCTAAAATTACTAGAGATCCTGTTACCAAGTTATCTCGTGGTACTGGTTTCGTTTGTATGCGTAAGAAGGAAGATGTAGACACAATTTTAGCTGCTGCAGAAACACTCCGTAATATTTCACAAAAGGAAGAGAACAACGATTCAGAAGCTATGAATCAATTACTTTCAAAGCGTGAAAAGAAGAAGAAGGGTTTGATGTATAAGAGTATTATTACACCTGAATCTGGATCTGGTGAAGGTGCTAAATTCACACTTCATGGTCGTGTTTTGGAAGTTTCATTGGCCGTGGATCGTACACAAGCTAAAGAAATCAAGGACGCCAATTTATCACAAAAGAGAAAAGAAGATAAGCGTAATCTCTATTTAATGCGTGAAGGTGTTGTGTTCCCCGATACACCTGCCGCTGAGACCATGACTCCCGCCGAATTATCCAAACGTCAAATGTCATTCTCTAGCAGAAAGAAGCTTGTCAGCAGTAACCCTGCTTTGTATATATCCAAAACTCGTCTCTCTATTCGTAATTTACCTATCAAGGTTACCGATACCGAACTTAGAGTGCTTGGTATTAGTAGTATTTCAAAGTTTAAGAACCAAGTCAAGGGTGGCGAACGTACAGATCTCACAAAGGACGAAAAGGAGGATGGCTGGCATTTATTACCCCGTGTCAAGCAAGCCAAAATTATCAGAAGCAAGGATAGAATCGACACTGCAACAAATGAATTACGTTCAAAGGGTTATGGTTTCTTAGAGTTCAATACACATTCACATGCCTTAGCATCTTTGAGATATCTTAACAACAACCCTGATATTTTCGAAGGTAAGAGATTGATCGTCGAGTTCTCATTAGAAAATAAGGATGTCACCGATAGAAGAGATCAAAGAGGTGAAGGTGGTGATAGCCGAGGTAGTTTCGGTGGTGATCGTGGTGCAAAAAGAAGCTATGAAGGTGATAACAATGACGATCATAAAAGACAAAGAACCGATGAATCAAGCGGAGGCCGTGGTGGTTTCGGCGGTGATCGCGGTAGCCGTGGTCGTGGTGGCTTTGGTGGTGATCGTGGAGGTCGTGGCTCGTTCCGTGGCGGTGACCGTGATGGCGGCCGTGGTCGTGGTGGCTTCAGTGGCGATCGCGGAGGTCGCGGAGGTCGTGGCGGTTTTGGTGGTGACCGTGGAAGTGGCGGTGGCCGTGGTGGCTTCGGTGGCGATCGCGGAGGTCGTGGTGGCCGTGGCGGTTTTGGTGGTGACCGTGGAGGTCGTGGAGGCCGTGGTGGTCGTGGCGGTCGTGGCGGTCGCGGAGGTCGCGATTAACTTAACAAAAATTATAGTAAAAATAGCATAAAAAGTAAATAAATAGAATCATGGTTTTTTTTATGATGACACTCTTAATACCAAAAACAAATTTTATTTTTATTCTCATAATGACTTTCAAAGCGACTTGAGTTTTTGCTTTTTGATGATTATTTCAAATATTCCAACCAAGGTGCTACTTATCTTATAGCCGGCATAGATAGACAAAGACAGACCAGCAGCCAATAATAAGAATATTACGACATATAAATCCATATTGGATGCCTTCCAATAAGACATACGACGATCAGCAGTAAATCGATGAGGAAGCTTGCCATCTTGATGGGTATAAGCAACTTCTTCGATTATATCAGCGCCGCGGATAATCCCATGCTCGGAATGAATTTGGACAAGTGCTTGTGTACGCTTAACGTTGGCTTTAATACGTATATCGGCCGCAACCTTTTTTTAGTAATCTTGTAGCTTCTTCAACATTTGCATCGGCTTTCATATATCCACCTAGTCCGTCACGTTCAATGGAAAATGCATTACCAAGTTGATCACCGAAAAATGGGAACACAATCATAGGTTTAGCAACATACATAAATTCATGCCAAGAGTCTAAACCTCCATGAGAAATAAATAAAGCTGTGGATGGGTGTAAAAGTACAGCGATTTGAGGGGTTCATTGCATCAAACGAGCATAAGGGTTTGGGAAATCAAACATGTCTTTCATATTATACGAAGTATTGGAAGCCGTCGTGATTGATTCCGGGAAGAAATCTGCAGAATAAACTGCAGACCACAAAAATCCGTCAAAAGTTCCAACTTCAACACTTTCTAAAAGACTCATCAAAACAAGCCTGATATTTTCTGTAGAAGGCACTGCAGCTTGTCCAAATGCAACATAAGCCATACGTTTATGGACAATCATATACTCTGCAAGCTGACCTGACAAAGGTTCATATTGCCGGGGAATTATGGGGTCGACATAATCTGCCATGGGGCCAATGGGTCTGGCTGGGATAAATCCAATTATACAATTAACCAACTTCAATGAATCCTTCCATGTATCACTCGGTGCTTCTAATTTTACGTCAATACCGAGAGCTCTTCTTCTAGCAGGTATAGATTGAAGATGAGGCCAGAAATAGTACAAGCCGATATAAGGAGCTATAAATTTCTACTTGAGGCGTTCCGAAAAGGTTTGGGACTCGGTGGAAAAACCCCCATTGAAGTTAATATCATTGTTAACATATGATGCAGATGATTCTATTAAAAGACTTGTAAGTATAAAAGGAGCGATATATGTTCCCCCTCTCACCTGTTGTGAAATCCATAGCAACCGTTATAATGTACGGTATATTTAACGTTGTTGCTGCATCTACACACACATTCATTAGAATGTCACACAAGGCAAGGTCAATTTCATTTGTTTTAAAGTAGTTTAACAGTGCAAGGTATTCTAGATGAAGAAAAAAATTAAGTTCTCACGTACCTTATTAAATCTTTTAAATATTTTACCTTTTCCATAATTCTTTGTCGTCATGTCAATTACCTTAGGAAAAAATGCTAATGCATCTTCACCGCCACTCATATGTCTTAAAAATTGAGCACGATCATCAGGTTATACACTTGGACCAATCTCGTATGTCTTCACATTTTCATAAGGCTGGCCGAATTTGATTTCTTCTGACTGGAAACCAAATCAATAAATACCCTCACATTATACATTTCATAACTTACTGTTGTAAAAAAAGATAAATTATGCCCACGTAAGCCAAGCCCGTTACAGATAGAAAGTACCCAATTGATATGTGGTGCGCCACCTATGGATGCAGAAAATGGATTTTTTTTATAATTTTCGTCCCGAAACGTTGGTTTGATATCAATAGCGTAAGAAAATGTTAGTAGGCCGGTAGTGAAGCAACCCAGGAGCGGCTTAATCTTAAATGATTTCATTCGTAAAACAAAATAACGGAGTATGGAAAGGACAATCGAAAAGTTTATAATTATCGACTGCTGTTAAATACACACTCTGTTATTACTGTGGGTGTGTGTGACGACAAAAAGGTGATTTTACCTTTTAGTCGTTTATTCACCGAGAAAACAGGTCAATTACAAGACTGTTATGATCCCTAAACAAAATAACTTGTACCCTGAATTAGGTAGGGACATGTGTTTTTGATTTGGTAAAAAATTCCATGTGGTAACTTCTGGGTACAAGCTACTCTCGGAATTTTAGACAAACGAAAATCATGCATTTGTTAAAGATCCAATACGTCTAAGCCTTCTCTCTACTGAACACTTTAGGTTGTCTTCATTGTGCGTCTTACGTATTTATAACTCACCATGCCGACAAAGATTTGGGGTATGACTGATAAAACTTTTATCTGCGCATTTTCATCGGGAGCAAACCTATAATTTAACCTCTTAATATAACGTATAGTACTGTAGCAAAAAAAAGGCGTGTGTGTAAATTCTATTATTCATCTTTAAGAATTACATAAGCATTTGCTTCTATAATTTTTATGAATGGTCGGATTGTGAACAGACAAAAGAGCCCTCTACGATTTGTGAGAAGTTGTACTGTAGGAGTATAGTTACAATGTTTGAAGACATACTGAACTTGGGATCAATGTTGAATCTAATCACTTATAGCCACCCTTGTTCCTATTTTTTTGTCCCCTGATTAAGGCATTCGGTTTATGCCGTTAATCAGATTATATATGCTACATACACCACATATATGACAGACAGTCCCCACAGCGTCCCCTGAGAGAAATTGCCTTTTTTTTACACTCCAAAAAAATATGCATAGAATTTTGAGACAAGTCGCGACAAGACGAGTTGCCAATTACAGCCTTTTACGCCGATCCATCACGAGTATAAAACCATTGGCTCGACCCACCCAGCCACTTCTTTTACAATTACAAGCAAGACGCTTTCCCTTATTCCAAAGAAACATGACCACCTATAAGGAAACACCCTTTTTAAAATGGAAACTGTTTCCTGACTTCCAACACTTGGTTGATCAAACCTCACCTGCCATTGCCGTACCAGCTTTTGAAAAAATTATTGAAGCTGCGAAAGAACAATTTGTTCAAATCGAAAAGACTTTTGAGCCTACTTGGGATGGCACTATTGGTCAATGTAAGCTTTACATTTGACGTCAAATAATATCCCCTTCTAACAATATTCTATTTATTAGTGACCGAATTGGAAGACGAAGTATCTAGAGCCTTTGGTATTCTCTCTCATTTAAATGGTGTCAAGAATTCCGATGACGTTCGCTCTACACTTGAAAAGATTCAGCCTGAGTTTGTTAAATTAGGCTTACAAATGAATCAATCCGAGCCTAAGTTTAAAGCCCTCGAAAGTTTACGTAATACACCTTCTGCTTGGTCAAAATTAGATGCTGTGCAACAACGTATCATTGACCACACTTTACGCGATATGAAGCATGCGGGTATTGGATTTGCTGCTGGATCTGCTGAAAAGAAGCGATTCAATGAGATTTCTGAACGTCTATCTCAATTATCTTTATTGTTTGGTAACAACGTATTGGATGCCACCAAGGCATTCAAGCATGTCGTAACAGACATATCTGAGTTATCCGGATGCTCGCCTACCTTTTTGGAAACCCTCAAGAAAAATGCGGAACGTCTTGGTGTAGAAGGTTATTGTATCACTTTAGACTTCCCTATTTACGGTCCCTTCATGATGAACTGTAACAACCGTGAATTACGTGAAAAAATTTACAAGGCAAACATCACCAAGGCATCCGAAGGTGCCATCAACAATGAACCCGTCATTAACGAAATTTTGACCTTGAAGGGTGAAAAAGCCAAATTGTTAGGTTATGAAACACCTGCCGATCTTTCTTTATCGGTCAAAATGGCCCAATCCGTATCCGCCGCCGAATCCTTATTAAATGGTCTTTTCCAATCCTCCGTCCCTCACGCCAAACAAGAATTAATTGACCTGACCAAATTTGGTGAGGAAAAATTGAACCAACCTACACCTTTGCAACCTTGGGATCTTGGTTACGTTACAGAGCAATACCGTAAAGAATTATTCAAATATGACGAAGAAACCATTTCCGAATACTTTGCTTTCCCCAAGGTCTTAAACGGTTTATTCGATGTCGCCAACGAAGTTCTTGGTATTCAAGTGCGTGAGTTACAAGCATCTGAAATGTCTCAAAAGGGTATCACGCGTTGGCATGAGGATGTCAAGGTCTTTGAGGTGGCCGAACAAGGTCAAGTCAAGGCCTACTTTTATGGTGATTTCTACTCTCGTCCTTCTGAGAAACGAAGCGGTGCTTGGATGGATGTAGTTACCACACGTTTTAAACACGCTACAGGCGAGACCACCTTACCCGTTGCTTACTTGATCTGTAATCAAGCTGCTCCTCAATCCGATAACCAACCTTCTTTGATGAAGTTCCGTGATGTCGAAACTCTTTTCCATGAGTTCGGACATTGCTTGCAACATATGATGACTACCGTCGACTATGCACCCGCCTCAGGTATCAATGGCATTGAGTGGGATTTTGTTGAAGTTGCGTCACAATTCATGGAGAACTTCTGTAGTGAACCTGAATGGATCGATCGTCTCTCTGGTCATTACAAGACGGGCGAAAGCATGCCTCAAGATATGGTCAGTGCACTTGTAAAAGGAAGAGAATTTATGAGTGGCTTAGCCACGTTGCGTCAAATTCATTTCTCCAAGGTGGATTTGGCCTTACATTCACGTTTCAAGCCTCCCACCGGACCCAACGAACCCACCGTTTTTGATGAGGATGCCAAAATTGCAAAGGAAACTGTGTTAACACCCCGCTTAGCTGAAGATCGTTTCTTGTGTAGTTTCAGTCATATCTTTGGTGGTGGATACAGTGCAGGTTACTATAGTTATAAATGGTCTGAGACCTACTCGGCCGATGCTTATGCAGCTTTTGAAGAAGCGAAGGCTAAACAAGGTATCCAAGGTGTTAAATCAATGGGTAAGCATTACCGAGATACTATCTTAGCTTTGGGTGGTGGTACTGCTCCTAGAGATGTATGGAAGCAATTCAGAGGAAGAGATAATGTAGATATCAGTGCTTTACTTCGTCATTCGGGTTTGGCTAAATAAACAAGTTTTATTTATTGTAATTGAATTAATTGATAACTGGGAAATACGAGTTCGTCATCCAACATTTTGCGTAATTGATCTACAATAAATTTCTCGATTTTACCCACATTTTTCAATACTTTTTTTTTTTTTTTTTTTTTTTTTGTGGGAAACTTAGTCCACCTGATACATGCATTTATGTGTGTGCGCGTAGCTTTGCTTACCTTGCTTTTGCTCATCACCGACGATGGTCTCTATATGTACATTTCTCAATAAACTACAACTCTGTAAGTAAAATATACATATCCAAACATTGAAATTATCTCACCTATCCATGCCAATATCCTTTCTTATACCCGTATCTTCTGGTTCCAACATGGATACGCACACTCTGTTCATGCTCTGGATATATGCAACCACAGCTGTAGCTTCAAATTCGATTGCCTTGACATTCAAGTTGATGGGTAAGCTCATAAACATGACACTGGGGTAATTCATTCGAAGCTCTGTTACGATGGTCATATTCATATCCCCTTTATACGAAATCAGCATATGTACCTGGAAATCCATTTCAGTCGACTCCTTATCGCTGGATGAGTGACTGGTAGGAGGTAGAGAAGAAATGTTGGGATTGATCTCTTCATCGTCAATCCAGTCTTCTTCGGCAACAGAAGGAGGTCGTGATTGCCAAGCTAAAGAAGACAACGCAGGTACGGGAGAGCTATTAAATGGATGCTGTGGAGCTACAAATGGGGATCTATGAAATGAATGAATGAGATTGAAGCGTTGCTGTTGCGATAGTGGAGTATTTAAGGAGAATCTTGCTGCGTTATAGCCCACACCGTCATCCGAAAAGAATTCGCTAGGTGGCAACGACGGTGTGACAGAAACAATTGTACTGGGCGAAGAAACAGACTTAGGGGCAGGTGTGCTTGATTCGCCTTCTTCTTCCTCATAGAATTCGGGAAAGGGGTCTGTAATGTTGATGATTTCTACTTGAGGAGTTTCGTTGCCCCAATTAAACGATGTAACTTCAATGTCGCCAATAAAAGAAGGTTTTGCAATTGCCTGAAAGTGTTTGTTGAGAAACTGTTGAACATGTCCAGCCAAGGTGTCGTCTAATTTTGACCAGTCGATGTCGAGTGACATTATTAACAAAAAATGCAAGATACTTTTTTAAACGTGACCCTGCCCCCTCCCCCATTGTCCCTTAAATTATTGTATCTCAACATGGTACACTGTAAAAAAAAAAGGCAGAGATTATGATGCCTCTATAAGCATTCTAAGCCCACATATTTGCCCTTGGCATCATTATCAAATGTGTGTATAAAAGACGCTAAAATAAAACAGATAATCATACCAAAAGGTAATTTTATGATCGAATTAAGCTCATGTCACAGTTTGATTTTACTAGCTTACAGGAAGCTTCAAATAAAACAAATTAGCGAATTCTTGTAAAAAATTCAACAATTATAGTACTTACATTATAATAACCTTCACACGATAGTGGTAAAAGGTTAGAACTTGCACCCATTGACAAGCCTCAAAGCCATGAAGACAATGACCGGCGGGCGTATTTGCGGTAAGAAGAATGTCTCCCCTAGAGCCCACATTTTTTTCGCAGCCATTTCTCTATTATATCGAAGCACCTGCCTGTTTTTTTCTGGCTAAGCCAGTTTTCTCATCTGGTTGTGCTCAAGTATGCTTATTTGTAAAAATCCGGTATATGCAATAAATCATATTGTCCGTAACAAACTTTGATAATACAGAAATGGTTCGGAAATGTTTAACGAGTTGAAAGTACCTGCCAAAATTGAAAGAGTGTAATATTTCACCTTCTTTACTCTAACGTTTCATAGTGGCAACGGTATAAAAATAGCCTTTATCTAACCACGTTGATTGTGTTACCTTCTCCTACTTATTTGACTTTTTGTTCATGTTGTTTTGCATGGAGAACAAAATTAAAGTAAAACCAAAGTGATACTGTTAGAACTAGGATACCACTTTACTTTGGACGAAAAAAAATGATAATTAAAACAACCTTATAATGGTCAATGAGAAAAACTATGGAGAATATTGAACGCATTATTGGACCATGATGTAATAACCTGGAAATAGTAAATAATAAACATGTCTTTAAATTTAGCCCTTCCATACTGAGTACGTAAATATTAGTCAGAAGCATCAACAATTATAAAAACATCAAATGACAAGAGTAATATTTGTGCTCAGGATCTATTAATATTCTATAGTATAGGCCTATTCGAGTGTATTGCTTTTTGCAGAATAAATATCTACTCGACACAGGGTTGTGCCTTGTGTACAGACTTCGACGGTAGGATGAGAACAAGCGGGTAATGTGTGATTCATGATTAACTTTTATATTATTATCCATCCTTAATGTGATTTGATAACTATTTTTATTATTATACCTATGACATCCTCAACACATGCTCCAATTCTTTTATGTTTGTTTCTTTTATGTTTGTTTCTTTTTTTAGAATGTATATCTAAATAAGTTTAGAAAGGAATTCTGAATCAGGACATCTTGAAATTTGATGTTTTAAATGGTTTGCAAAACTATACAAGTAACTTAATAAGACTTGCTCATAGGCGTTTTGTTTCTACTGGACCTGGTTTCTGACTGCGAATTAAGTTTGTTACGCTTTATTCTTCCTTTGACGAGACAGCAGAACTACTCAGTTGCTTTAAGTTCTGGGGAGTATTTTTAAAAGTGCACGAAGTTGTAACCTCTTCTCGAGATTTTGTTTTGCATGAATTTAAAACCATAAATAGAATAATTATGCATAACCAGATAAGACCCCACATCATTTAGAATGTTGAAAAACTTTGTATAGTGAGCAGAGGTAGCTCTATTTAAATATTATTCTGCAAATATTCAAAAGTAGATGCGTGTCAGCCTCTTTCTCTACTACCATAACAGCCATCTTCTTGCCTTCATCGTGCGGAGGAGGCTTTCTGAGAGAGCGAGATTTAATTCTTGATTGGGCGACATTTGTTCGGTCCGGACAACGTGATTTATGGGGATCGACTGTTACTCAGCACATTGTTCGAAAAATGGTTTTCCCGGGTATTGTGCACAGTTCGATGATGATTGGGTTTCCAAGTGATCTACGGGGGGAGCAAATAAAATTTTAAAAATCACGTCAAAATTGTTCACCAAATTAAGCTTTTTATTAGTCTTTTATTATTGCTATATTGTACAAAGGTATATTATTATTACTATTTTTTAGGAGGGTAATTGAAGAGCCAAACTATAAAGATAAAAAAAAAGGCATGAGTCATCTATTTATATAAAAAAAAGTAAACAAAAAAGACACTAACCTATTCTTTTTTTGTTTTTTCTCAAGTGACACTACTTGTTCGGCAGGAGGTAACAATTCAAAACTACACAATAAGTCGCTTGAAATGGTCATGACGGCACCATAATTATCAAACTCTCCACAATAATTCGGCGCGCTAAAAATCGTAACCAACCTACGCTCATTAAAAAATTCGTATCCATCTTCTACAACCTAAAAATAACACCAATATGAATCCCAAAATGTAAAAAAAAAAAAAAAAAAAAAAAAGTAAAAAAGAACGTACCATATGAGCTCTGCATACCAGGTCTAGATCAAATCTATTTAAAAACGCATCTACATTTTTCGTACCAAAGCAGACGGATACACCACGATCGTTTTCACTCCAGTCGGGTGAGGCATCACTAGGATCTGACCAGAGCAAATCATTCAATAAACCATATTCAGGAATCTCCAAAGGCCTCTGAATCGAGGTGATCTGGTCCATCGACTGCATTAATGGACTTAAGCCACCGTGTACACAAAATATTCTACCTCCAACCAATGCAGCAATAGGCATCGCATTAAATACATCCACGAAATGCTTCCAAATCCTAACCGTACATCTTCTTTTGCATTCATCGTAAAACCCATACACTAGAAAGAGAAAGAAACTGTTACACACACTCATACACTAAAATAAATCGCTTCTATACCTCGTGTAACGTCAGCACTTTCATGATTTCCTCGTAATAGGAAAAAGTTTTCCGGGAATTTGATCTTGAAACAAAGTAACAATAAGATCGTTTCCAAACTGTACATTCCTCTGTCGACGTAATCACCCAAAAAGAGATAGTTGCAACTGGGTGGGAATCCACTCATTTGAAATAATCGAATCATGTCGTGGTATTGACCGTGGATCTATCGTTTTACTCAATAAGATCTAGTGTGAATAATAAAAAGCTTAACTTACGTCGCCTACGATTTTCACGCCCGCGTTTAGTTCAAGTAAGGACTAATACAAAAAAAAAATTAATTCTTGGCAAACTAATTAATTATAATTTCTTACGGGTTGAGTTAAGAAAAGGTCATATGCATAACGACAGATGGCGATCATTTCTGGTTGAGTTATACAAACTTCTTTACCAATATGTGGTGTGGATCCAGCTTTAATCAATCGATTGATGCAAGAATCGATATCAGCATGTATATGTTCAAATGGAACGGGTTCAGGTTCGATATGTTCAATATAGGTATGGTCAAAGTAAGGATTATCCTCTGCTTTCTTATGTTCTATCGGTGGTGGTGGTGCTGCTGCTGCTGCTGATGATGGTGGTACAATTTTACGTGAGCCGACAGATCTCTTATTATGTCTATGCTTGGAAGCTGCGTTTCCCATTAAGTTTCTTATTAGTTTAAAAGAGAAAGAAGAAAGGAGAGAAATAAAAGAAGAAAACCCTTTATTTCATTTTTAGCTTGTGAGATTTTCTAATTAGGACACGGGGGTAATACAAAAATATATTTGATTATCCTATCATTTCATTCGTCATACAATCAGCCTTGTAGGTCTATTTTTGTGGTGCAGATGAGGCTGTTTTAAGGATTCTTCTTACGGTAATATGTATTTCCGATACAAAAAGTGGCCAGAACCTGGCAACTGCTTATTTCTGCTCCTTTTATTGTGCTACAACCTTTTATGCTGACTATCCATTATATAAAAAAGTGGAAGCATCAAACAATTTAAAAGGAGGTTGTAGTAGACCACTGATGATTTGTATTTTCCATTTATAATGTATTCACTGCCTTTCATGCTCTACTTGCTACTTAGAATCATTGAAATATACATTCTTTTCCGTGTATCATTTGGCGACAATAACTTGCATTGTCTAAAAAGTGCGATACAAAATTTGGTGGGTTTTCATCTTTATCAGATGATAATCAAATGTATAATACCCACGGTGTCAATGTACAGGTCGTTTGTTCTATTTTCTTTTTTTGTCAAACTTACGGATATGTGTAAACACACACGCTTCATTGTCATGTCTATTAGTATACTACGTAGATAATAGTAAATATTCATGAAAAAATTAATCTCATTTGTGTATAATACCTATCTTGCCCCTGATGCTCTCACCCAATGATCAATTGACACAATGAACCCTTATTATTCCAAAACAGAACGAATATGTACGTATTGTAATGAAATTTACCTGTGTTTATTGATACATCTCTATGGGGGCAAACTATAAGCACAAAGACTACTTTTGCTACACAAATTGTATTATAACCAGCAGCATTTAAGACAATACAATCTGTGCCTGACAGCACATTTATCTAATAGACAATAAACATCAACAAGACTTATTGATGGAAAGTAATACATATTGCAGAGTTAATAACACGACATAACAGATATGTTTTAGTTATTGCTTTTCCAATCCAAAAGAGACGATGTAAATAAGCGATAAAGGATTGCCCGTAAATACCAATGGCCACGGCTAGTATGTATAACCAGCGTCTTCATTTTTTAGAAGACAATTAAAAAATATAAATTCATATAATTTAGACTTTTGATTTAAATTGCAACAATATTATTAAAATAGAAGCGTAAATCACTCATTTTAGGTATAACTACTACCAGCTGAAGTTTAATGGAAGAAATGGCGTTAGAATTTATAACCACTTGACAACGAACACGATCTTAATGTTGTTTAACCAACTGAACTGGTTATTCCTGTATCCTTTGATCTAAAAACGAGATTCTTCTTTTTTGTAGCTTATAAAAAGATAGTATTTAGTTCGTATCTTGCAGTGCTTGGGCTGTTGTGTCACTATCACCGTCATCTAGCTAAAAAACAACAAAAAGACGGTCATGTTGATGGATGACTGATTGATACATGAATTCGATTAAATGGCACGATCATTAACTATCACTTATTCATGAATACATTTATTATGCTCATTAGCAGGGTAGTTTTAATAACGCATATAAAATAGATCAACTAGAAAGCTCTTCGTACCACTTGACACGACACCGCTTCTGTTTGTGCCACAGTGTCTTCAATAAGGGAAAAACAAACGAATATGAAACAAAAGCTGTTTTTATAAAGATTTAGGTTCCTTTTTTCCATAGAACAACATCATGTTACGTAAAGCCAATCAGCAAATAGTGCACTTCCCGATTGAAACCTGCCTATAGATTGCATTGTACAGCTTATTGGGTGAGGCGAGAGATCAAAAAAGCACACCATATTCGGAAAAACAAATGCCTGAGTACGAATGAGCTTGTTTTCCCCCCGTGTGACTTTTTTTATCTTTTTCCCCAAAACCCAAATTAAACCTTTTTTTTTTTCTCTTTTCCCCTTTCCCAACAGAATTTTTTCTAACAGTAAACAATGGTCAACAGCAACGAAGTCAAGATCGCCGTTATTGGTGGTTCCGGTCTCTATAAACTCGAAGGTCTTGAAGTGATTGAGGAAGTCAACCCTGAAACCGTAAGTGAAAAAAAGCGGGCCGCAGCAGTAAAATGAAGAGATAAGGATCTAATCTAACGGGATAATATAGCCTTGGGGATTTGCCAGTGACAAAATCGTTATCTCCAGACTTCCTAGCGGTAACAAGATTGCTTTCTTGGCCCGTCATGGTCGTGGACATTATTTAACCCCCACTGAAGTCCCTGTCCGTGCCAACATTGCCGCTCTCAAGTCTCTCGGTGTTGAGGTCATCATTGCCTTCTCTGCCGTCGGTTCTCTTCGTGAAGAAATTCCCCCCTGTGATTTCGTCTTGCCCGATCAATTGATTGATCGTACTCGTGGTCTCCGTGCCTCCACTTTCTTTGGTGAAGGTTTGGTTGCTCACTGTGGTTTTGCCGAGCCTTTCCATGCCGGTCTTGCCGCCTTGATCGCCAAGCACGAAAGTGTCCTTGAGTTTGGCGCTAAATTGCACTCTAAGAAGACAGCCGTCTGTATGGAAGGTCCCGCTTTCTCTACTCGTGCTGAATCTCACATGTACCGCTCTTGGGGTGGTGATGTGATCAACATGTCTGCTTTGCCCGAATCCAAGTTGGCTCGTGAAGCTGAGATCGCTTATCAAATGATTTGTATGTCCACCGATTACGATTGTTGGAGAGTGGATGAAGAGGCTGTCACTGTCGAGACCGTCATGAAGAACATGGGTAACAACGGTAAGAACGCAAAGACTTTGTTACACGCTCTTTTACCCGATCTTGAACAAGCTGTTCTTGAGGATACCCTCGAACCCAGAATTAAGGGTTCCATGAAGTTCTCTGGTATGACTGCCAAGGAGAAGAGAAACCCTGAAACCGTTGCTAAATTAGAATATATCTTGCCTGGTTACTATTAGACAATAAAAATAGAAATAGAGACACACGCTTTCAAGTAAATTATCATATTTATTATTACTGTAAATGAAAAGGGTATTCTGCGGGGAGTGACTTTTTTTTTATATTATAAACTATGCAGCTAACAGACTCTTGGATGGAGATTCAATGGGAGTTGACATTCTCCAAATATCAGATGGTGTCTTGGGAGCATACGAAGGTGCCCAAGGAGATAATTGTTGAATTGGTTTATTCATGCGATCTTTACATTTCTGCTGATGTTGCTGCTGTTGTTGTTGTTGTTGCTTTTCAAGTAATGATAGATCTGCAATCGGTTGAAGCAATAACGGAATTCCGTTATTCACAATCTCTTTTTTTAATCCGCTTTTACTCCGTGTCTTTAATTGTGGACTGTCCTCATCAAAGTAACAAGTCTGCTGGATATCTCGAATCAAGGAAGAGATAGGTGAGTTTGTAGGTGATAACATGAGGTCTTCTTCATCCCAAACATAGTGATCTTGTGGATGAAAAGAATGTTTCGTATTGATGGTCAACGGTGCCTTTGCGTATTCGCAGGGTGGTGTAGAAGGTGTCAAGGTAATCCCACCGCTGTTCACGACAGACGTAGTAGTAGGAGCAGTGGTAGTGGTAGCTGCAGCAGTAACAGCCGCTGCTGTGGCCACGGGAATAAGAAAAGATTCGATATCAGCAGGACAGTCAATGCGTGCTGTTTGTAATAATGTTGTTTTCTGTCTTTCTGTAAAAGCTGGGCACATGATACCAGCACGTGTCAGGCGTTCGAGTAAAGTGGTGTCGATCTGTACATAATCCTTTGAAAGATGTGTCTTTAATGACTCGATGGATAATTTTAACATTTCATAGATATGGTCTCGATGCATCGTGGTGATCAAATGGGATTGATGCCAAGGGTATTTTGCAATCACACTGATGATATTCTCAAAAGGTCTTTCGGCACATTTTCTCGAGAAATGAAGCTATAGGATAAATAGCGTTGTTAGAGAAAATCATTAAACATACGCTTATTGTAGTTTTTACCTTGTAATTTTTACAGACGACCAGTAAAGAGTTGATTTCCTCCCGTGTGATAAAAGGGGGACAACCAGAGTTGCCACCACCTGCTGCAGTCGACATGGCTCTAACTACTTCAGAAGCAGGTGGGATAGCTAAAGTGCCATGAAATTGGCCTCTCCATTTGGGAAATACGACAGCCAATAACTCTTCTTGGGAACATTCATTGACAGATACAATTCTACCTTTTAAAGGCTTTTGGTTTCTTGATTCAATTGCACGTCGCATATCTGCCACTGTTAAAAATTCTACATAGGCATCCGATAATGTTTTTCCTGTAGTGCGATCCATCATTATCTAAGGGGCGTCGGAGGGCATGAGGAGGTTAGGATTTAATATATAAATTAAGGGAGGAGAGGGTTTATTGTAAAAAAAAAAAAAAAAAAAAAATACTTACATGAATTGACTGCGTACAAACTGATAAAGAGGGGCTTCTGCAGTTACCAAAAAAGTGACGTACATCATTTTGCGATACATCCCAGGGGATCTTATTAAGTGAACATTTTAATAAACCGTTTCGTTATAAATTAAAAAAAAAAAAAAAAGATGTATTTACATTGGATAATTTGACACAAGCATAATGGGTTGAATGAGGACGGAAATCCGATGTAGGATAAGTGTACTGGAACATGTAGTCGTTGGCTGCAATTGAACTAGTGGGTTTGGTGGCAAGGTGCATACTTGTTATATTATAATTACTCGCGACTGTCTGTGTGTATCATATTTATAGGAGAAAGAAAAAATGTCAGAACAAAAAGAGTAAATCTAAATGTATTATAAAGCTTCACCTGTGAACAAGTAGGGCAGACACCTTGCATCAATAATTGAAGTGATTGTGAAGTCAAGCAAGAGTTACAAAACTGATGCTGTCCACATGATGGAGTAAATAATTGCGTGTGTTTGTTTAAACAGGACGTGCATACAGATGTGAAACTGGGTGTATTGGGTTCGGATGCGCGTCTCCAAAAGTTTGTCCTGCTGTTGCCATCATTGTTCGTGGCTGTAGTAAGCATATTCGAAAAATCATGACCGTCTGCCTGGACAGAATGTTTACGGAAAAGTGGGCTGGAAAGCCAATCCCAACTGTTGTTTGATGTCACATTGTCGTCAAAAAGTGAATAAGAGGACAGTTTTGTATTTGTCGGTGTCAGTGGCGTAGGCGGTCGGATAGGTGATCCTTTTGGCTGCAGTAAATTTAAACTCATTGTGAGCGATTCCTCTTCAATAGGATGAATAAAGTCAGCTTTTATGGAAAGAAAATACTGGTTAGTGTCTTATAAAAATGTTGCGTACTAAAGTTCTACTCACTAGTGGTGCTGTACATCATTATTTAAACTAGTAGGTATATAAGATAGTGTATATTTATAAAAATATGAATGGATAGAAAAAAAAAAGAGATTTTTGAAATAATGATTCTTTTATATACAAAATGTTTCTATATGTATATATATGTACTTATATAAAAAGTTAATATGTTAAATGGTATGTTTATAAAAAAATACAATTAAAAAAAAAAAAGACTGGATAAATGAAATTAAAAAATTATGCGTTGTGGTTGTGAAAGTAACCTTACACACACCCCTTACATTTTTTACCTTAATTAAGAAGGGTTCAATTCCCTGACTTTTTTCTGTCAAACTTCTGTATATGGAATTTATTAAGTGTACATAAAAAAAAAGGCACTTGTGCGTTTTGTAAAGTGTAAAGTAGCCAATCATATGACGTTTTAGATCCTTTGGAATGATGTTTATTAAACTTTTTCCTTGGTCCGTTTGCGAATATGTATAAATGTGTTGACGTTCGCATCTTTTTTTTTTTTTTTTGCAAATAAATGCCGCAACACAAACTTATATCACATTTGAGAAAAAAAAATACAGAGACAACACCCACACAAAAACAGCCAGCTCACGAAATGACGTTCTTTGACAGTAAATACGGAAATAATCGCTTGTACGTAGTATGCAACTGGTCAACTATTAATATCAGCAAGAATTTATTAATAAACGGCGATCCATGAAAAATTGTTCTATGGAG
Organism: Mucor saturninus; assembly: GCA_016758985.1. Taxonomy (NCBI): domain Eukaryota; kingdom Fungi; phylum Mucoromycota; class Mucoromycetes; order Mucorales; family Mucoraceae; genus Mucor; species Mucor saturninus. The sequence continues at coordinate 40,214 of JAEPRD010000116.1, forward strand.
AATATCAGAGCATTGCTGTTGTATTTGATGCATCCAAACTGTCTATGTAAAAACTATTTTTGTTAGTATACTACAACCATAGCTCATCATCCTTCTATTATTATGCATAGTTCGAAATGCGATCTATACATTTTTTCATTGTTCAGCCACCTTTCGTAACAAAGAAATAACGCCCGTATTATTCCAAATAACATGTTTTTTCACATTGACAACGAGCTTATTTTTCCTATTAGTAAAATCCTTTTCAGCAACATTCACCAATTCCCCTCCACCAATAAGCTACTGTCTAACCAAAAAAATCTTGAAATTCAAACCAAAATTGTTCGTGAGTAGCTACGTGCATGAGAAACATTTGGAATAAACAGTAATTACTACCGTTGCTATGGAATCTGTTCCGCACTTTATCTTGAACTTTCTTTCCTTCTAAATAAACTTTTTTTTTTCGTGTGGATAGGTATCATTGTTTCGTTAGTGAGATGTGATTGACAGTTTAATTTGTCCTAATGTTACAAAATGTTATTTACCTTTTGCCCGCGCGCGTTTTTTAATGTCAATTAACGTATATGATCGATAACACCTTTTGCATAGATATTGGCAAATACAAGTTATCAGATATCGATGCTGAGTCGTAAAAATAAGATCCTCGATAAAGTAAAAGCTGATTATGCAGTGAGACGACCGTGAGATCAAATTATTTCAGTGCAAAGTATATAAATGGACCACTTTTTTTTTTTCAACTTTTTTGTTCACTACCACTGATGATACACTTTCTATAAAAAAATAAATGAATTTTGCTTTACGGATCACATCCAGATATCTATGAAGAACTAACAGATTATTAATACACCAAAACTACACAAAGAGTGACGTAATATCAGAGTAAAAAGTGATCTTCAAAATGAATAGGCCACGTTAACAAACAATGAAGTGTGTGACAGTGACACTGAAAAAAACTCTAACATAACAATAGGATTCGTTCTTCGAGTATATTAGCACACCAGAACATCAAATATTTCATCTGACATTGGGGGACCGTGTACAATCGATCCTCCATGACACAGGTAACCTTAATACCTTATGCTGATTGGTCCCCAGATTTGTTGATTGTGGAAAAAGCATGAAAAAAAAAATGGCTTCCCCGTAGGTTGGTCTCGGTTAAAGAATTCACCGAAAGTCAGCCCAAACAAAAAAAAAGGGGGGGCTGCGCACTGTTGGAGAGAGAAAAAATACTTGCGTTTGTATTACCCACAGAAAAAGTAAATCAACGTTTGTAAACGTTTTTGGTAACATGAGAAAAGCGGGAGAACATTGATTTAAAGTACCGTTAGATATATAAATTTGGTTTCCCATGGATCTTTTTCACAAAGCCATGTTTTTTTAGATCCTTTACTGATTTATCGACTTTAAGAGAAGCAATAAAAAGCCTTTTTCTCGTGTAGGATGAATTAAATTGGATTCAGAATTGAGAATCTTACGTGATTTATATTCTCTTCCTTTAGATATCATGGAAATAATTGTCGCGTAATAGTTTGTGTTCAATTATGAAATTACGTGTCATGTTAACATCATGCAAATTTAAAAAGAAAAAAAGAAAAAAGCATAATCGTTTTTCGTTGGAAGTTATAATTGATCTATTACTATTTTCTGATACCACTTGCATGAAAATGATTTTTAGAATGCCATGTTCATGCATTCAATGATATCTACTCCTAAAAAGCTTCTTAAAATCCCATCGATATGTATTTTAAAGTTTTGTCCTACATCCGTTTTATTGTACGGTGGTTTAAATCCTTCAGTATTGGATGAGTTACTGCCATATGTCGTACAGATATTTATCTCTTTATTGTGAAAAAAAAAAAAAAAAAAGGTAAATTATAGATTCTGTTATTATTTTGTTTCCCCTCATCCCCCCCTTCTTTATCCTTACCCTTTTTCTTTTTCGCAACTCACACTACAATACAGTTGTACCTATAATATGCAACAAGACAATAAATGGACATCATCCCCAGAAACACCACGTAATTATATGTCACTGCAATCAAGTTATCCCTACGGAAGCACCGAATACAATCCACCCACTAACACTACAACCGTCCTACCAGGTATGTCTACGCAACCTACCATGCCAGGGTAAGTCTCTTTTTTTTTTTTTTTTTTTTTTTTTGTTTGTGTGAAAAGCGAGATCATCATCTCGATCGTTCATCATCATCTAAATCTATTAAATAGCTTAATGGCAGGCTCTCAACCAAGCACACCTAGACCTGACGTAATTAGTCCTCCTCCAGATAGTAATAATAAGTTACCTTCTACCTCTAATAATACAGCGGCTACACCCGATTTAATTCGAAGAAGACCTCCACTTCCTTCCAGACCTGCCAGTTTTACCACCACCACCTTTCACTCTAACCCTTATCCTGGTGGTACTTCTTTAAGGCGACGTCGAACTGAATCCTCCATGTTTTCTTTTGAGACAGGTCCTTCATTCAGCCAAACGAAGCAAGCACTTGATTTATGGAATATAGATCAATCAAATGGGTAAGAAACCTTAAATTTTTTTTAAAATTCTCTCAGCCTTATTTTTTTTTTTTTTTGGTGTAATATTAAATAGGTATCAAGTTCAATTACAAGCAAAAATGGACCGGGGATTCTTTCGTGCAGATCAAGATTGGACCTGTTATCGTCGTAATTATTTTCAAGTCAGTGCTACATTTGAAGTTCATGGCGTCAATTACCTCATCAACGGTCCCGAAGTCCCTTGTCTTATTCGCACCGAAAACGGCGAGATTCATCAAGTCGATTTCTTTTCCATTGGCGTCAGTGCTCGTGTCACCGGTAGTGATAAGCGCATTGAATTAGTTCAACATACTCCTAAGCGTGATAAGGGTCCCCAAATGATTCCTGAACCTCGCGTCGTCAGCGCCGGTGGTAACTTACATCTTGCCTCCGTAGGTTCTAACCATAACATCGTTACCTTTGAACGTATGCAGTTTAAAACAGCTACCGCAAACAATGGGAAAAGAAGAGCCGCACAACAATACTATGAGATTGTGGTTGATCTTTGTGCTAATAGCTCTTCTGGAAAACAGTTCAAAGTCGCTTCTTGTACCTCTGCCCCTCTCGTTGTACGTGGTAGAAGTCCCGGTCATTACGCTGATTCTCATACACGTTATAGAAGTTTGGATTCTGGCACACCTTCTTCTTTCCCCGGTCAAACGGGTCCCCCCTCTGCTACCATTACTCCTTCAGGTCCTCCCACCTCTTCCAATGGTGAAGAGGGACATCAATACATGCAATCTCAGCCACAGCCTCGTTTCCCCGGTGTAAACCCTTCTGCCAATGGTAATAATGACTATGGAAATTCTTATTCCTCTTATGGCCAACCACCATCAGGATATCCTTATCAGGTGGGTGGTTATGCTCCTGTTATGAACACACACCCCGTCGGTTCCACACGAAATGAAGAAGAAGGTGGACCCAGTGGTCGTGAAGGTAGTTATATGATGCCTTACTCCTCTCACCCCCACCAACATCCTAGTGAGCCTACTGGTTATTATAATAACAACAATAACAGCAGCAGTGGCAGTAGTGTTGTTGGCAGTGCTAATGCACAAGAGTCAAATAACAGCAATAGTAATAGCCATCATCCTCATCAAGGTTACCATGCCGACAGTAATAGTAAACCTTATTGGTCTGGCGGTAATCGAGAACAGCAACAACAGCATGGGCCTGGTAGTAGATATAGTAATGGCTCGCCCTATGTGAATTCCGAATTCAATGGATACAGTATGCGCCCACAATCACAACAACAAAGCAATGCAAACACCTCTCCCGAGACAAACCCACTTGACGCTGGACGTTCAATGACCCCCAGATAGTACGCACTTTATGCAACATTTACTCTGCAAACTCTCATTTTAAAAAGCAAGAGTACACACACACACACACACACACACACACACACACAAAATCAAAAAAAAAAAAAAAAAAAATCTACTACTACATAATCCTTTTCTATCCCCTTACTTCTTAAAAAAACTACCATATTTTTAATCTTTTTATTATTGTCATCTTAATTTTTTCTAATTTGTTTTTTGGTATTACAATGGTTGTCTTTTTTAAGTAATAAAATCATGTTTCTTTTGTTATTTCTCTCTCTCTTGCGCCTTAATCTACATTTACGTCAAAAATCTAAACTTTTTGGAGGCACAGACATAAGTGCGGCTATGTGTGATAGGACATGTCGCCAAATGACCTGCATTAGCTCATGCATCACATGATAATAGATGCTCTTTTCTAATTTGCAAGTATTTATTCGGGTCAGAAAATGATTCTCTCCCCTCATTTGTGTTACATCCTATTAAAAATAGAAAAAATCTCACCCGCAGTAGCAAAAGCATTATTTTTATTTTTCTTTTTACCCAAAGAGGTAAAAAAAAGTTTTTTAGGAAATAGAGGTAGTACACCCCTTCTTTCATTCTCTTTATCCATCTGCTAAATTATTGGCACATTTGACAAGTGCGTGCAAATCTCATGTTTGAGTAAGCTTTATTTTAGATTTCTTTTTTTATTCTACATTTTTTGGTTTTGCCGTTCTACAAGACAATGTGAATTTACACACGCCCTTTTATTATTATTTTATTATGCAACCTTATGTAAAATTTACGCAAAGGTCTATAAATGAAGCAGGCTAGACCATGGGCTGGGAAGATCTTACATGTTTTTGAAATTAATTACTACTTTGAAACAACAATAACAGAAAGTGGCCTTACTTTTTCTTGTGTATTACCCGCATGTGAAGCATCCAACTCCAAACTCGTTCTACATAATCATATTAGAATGGCAACTACAATCACTGAATAGCATCAGCCTTTATCTTTTTAAAAAAAAGTAATGAAACAGTCTTTATCATCAATTAACATGTAGCAAAATAAATTACTTATGGTCATATTGACAAATGACACGAGGACTTGAGTCTTATTGCAAAAATAAAAATAACCACAATGCACAATGTTTGGCTTATGGATTTTTATAAAAGCTAATTAAGTTGCACAACGCACATATATTTATCAAAAGTAATTATGAGTGTCCTACACAACTCATCCATTATAGTGAACGTTGATATTTAACGGTGGATCTTTTCTGATTATGTCTGCTAATTTTATCTTGCAATGTCTTCAGAACCTGAGGCGAGCTATTCATTGGTTTTTTAGTGGCTTTAAAGTTTTACTCGCTGGTATAATTCTGCTTCGGTTAATATATGAGTGAGGGTATCCTATTATATGTTTAGTTTTTAGTTTTACATCATTGAGCTTTTACCATGTACATTGAGTATCCCAGAGAACAATCTAATAGTTCTTTATCAAAGACTTCATTCTAGCTTTCCTCTGCTTTTCTATTTTTGTCGGGTGTATACAGGAAACAAAAATACCACTTTTTGCGCACCACAATTTGCTTTCTTGTTAGATAGACTTATCAATGTATACAAACAACAATTTTATGCGCATTGTCGTATTTGACGTTTAATTCCACGCATATAATTACTCTTATTTTGTCACTCAATTATAATACATATAACCTATGTATTATAAGTACCATATTGCGAATACATTCCTATCCGTACGACACAGTACCAGCTCCCTCATGTGTCAAACTGAGATCAGATTTCATAATCGTTCCTGGATTGGTCGAGTAGCTGCCGAAGCTTCTAGTTTCTCATAAATTTATTTTAGTAATCCAATAAAGGACCCTGTCCTCGAATGGATAAACTATAATGCCCTAGAAGTACCGGATATGGGTCAACTAGCTCCTTGTATATAACAATAAGCTATGTTTCATATGTAACTGATTTCTAAATCTAATTCTACCAGTTTGCGGGTAAATAGTCAATTCGATCTGTACAGGAAAAACCTTGAAGTAATAATTGAATATAAAAAGAACCTCTATTTTTATCATGACAAACTCTCCAACTTATTACAAAGGATTATAGAGTCTCATTTCTTTACTTGCCTTATTTTCCAATTTACATTTCCCCTTTTATTCGTCAATTATCACACGCATATCCTCAAATAATCGGATAGAAAAAATAACACCAAGGTTTTTTCTTTGGGTTTTTTTCATAAGAAAGTATCTTACTTGTTAGAATATGACCGAAAGCTGTTGAAAACGCGACTATAAAGCCCCTTTAAGTTTTCTAATTATTTTCTTCGTCTTGAGCTAACAATCATATCGAAGCAACTGTTTCATTTGTTTTAAAAATTAGACTTCAGTAAAAAAAAGGGGGCTATATCTTTTACGTACCAAGTAATCAGAGATATCACCTACTAGACAATGGAGGAACAGTTTAAATGAGCAAAATCTTCATTATATAATGCTATAATAGAATACATATAACAGCCAAACTAACGTCATGATCGGAGTGTGAAATTAGAGTGCTTTAAAATGCTGTTAGCAACGGCTTTGTTCAGCTTTCTTCTCAAATTTGCCGATGGATGAACAAATAGAGTCTTCTACACTCTACTGGGTACACATAGACACATTCATATATATATATGTTTATATATATAAGAAGATTGAACAATGAAACAAAATAGGTTTATTTTGCATACGGCATTGCCATGCTTTTACCATGGAACGGTACCGTCAATAATCTTTTTTTAACGTAGAAACATCATTGCTAACGGAAAATAAATAGTCTTTATCACTGCCTCAGATTACTTTTCTGTTCTGTTTTCAGGCTCTGGTCATGAGACTGATTTCATGAGTTACTTTTCTGCTTTTTCGAACGTGTCGAATTTACTTTCCTTATCCTTGTTTCTTTGGCTCCGTCAAAAGAAGGTAAAGTACGCGCCATATATAATAGTAGAAATACTAACACATCTATATTGTATAGCACATGGGAAATGTAGACGTATTGATTCCTTTATCTATCAATTTGGCAATATTTTTATTTTATACAGTTACGTCCTGGGCACCCAACATGATTGCTGCACATGTTTACTTTCGCCTTACGGTGTTTTGTATGTCCGTCGCCGGAACCACCACTAGTTTATTACAATTGACTGTATTTGCCGATGCAAGTCAGTTATCACCCAAATATATGCAAGCTGTCATGAGGTAAAATTAAATCATTCCTTTTGGTGTCATTATTTTTACATATTGACTCTTGTTTTTCTAAAGTGGACAAGGTAATATATTCACATTGAAATGCGTTTATTCCTAATTAACACAGGCATATATATGGCAAGGTATTGCTGGTGTCTCTGTGTCTCTGTTCTCTTTAATGACAACGGTATTTGGTGGTGACGGTACCATTTTCTATTTCTTGGGAGCTTTGGTTGTGACTTTGGTCAGTATGTTGGGTCGCCTCCATCAACAGAAAACCCATAAATATCAACTTGTGGAAGATATCGATTTATCTCTCGAGCCTGTCACCGAACCCGCGTTACCATTAACTAGCATCCTTAAACGATCCAAACGCTATATATTCACTGTGGTATACATTTACATTATAACACTTTCGATTTTCCCAGCATTGACGAGTCAATTCGGATGGAGGGCGGTGGATGGAGTGAATACAAAGCAGGTATTTATGTCACTTCATTTTTTGATTTTCAATTTGGGTGATTGGGTTGGGCGTACATTACCCATTTGGCGCTCCTGTCAAGTTAGATCGAGTCGAATCATGATGGTGTATGCTCTGTTACGGACGTTGTTTTTACCACTATTTTTGATTGTGACGGTGGAAGGAAATGTGGTGTTTTTAGCCGGGGTATTTCTCTTGGCTGTGACTAATGGCTGGCTGACAAGCCTTGTGTTTATGATGGCACCAGTGGATTATGAAATGGAAACTAAACCTGTTGTGGCGAGTGTGATGAGTTATTTTTTAGTGATAGGACTTGCTTTAGGTGGACTATGTAGCTTTTTATATTAAAAAAAAAAAAGAAGGGAAAAAGAGAACCACAAGTTGGAAGACAGTTAAATCGGCGTGTATTCAAGATTTTAAAAGTAGCACCGAGGATAGTTCTTTGGACCGGGCGCTCTCTGTGCGGCGAGCGCCCGAAAACTTGTTGTGTTACTCGCTAATTATTCTTTTGAGTTAGTTCTGAGTGTCTAATCAGGTTAAGATCGAAAGAATGTCTTAATGCCTATCTGTTCATTTGCCTATAAACGTTTGGATCGAGGGCTGGTGATTCTGACAATTTTTTTTTTTTTTTTAAACGGTAATTAAAAACGAAAAATTTTTCTTATGTGGGACTACTCTTTTTATAAGATATGGCTGTCATTTACAAAGCTCGGAAAGTAAGATGTCAGAAGACAATGGATGCGAAACGGAGATATAAATGTAGAAAATAATTCTGAGAATTGTTTGCTTGATGCAAGACACACAGAGTTATATCCAAAAACAAAAGGCTGCACATATATTTTTACTCTTATTGAACTGAAAAAAAATGTCATCTGTAGGTAGCGTGGGAGCACAAATAAGTTATGCAACTGTCCTGTATTATCCTGCCGCATGCTTATTCTGTGGGGTTCCCAATGGTCAGGCATCTACTACCATTCTTCGTACCCATACCATTACGCGTCGACAACTGGATAAGCCATTACCAACATGGAGACACATCTTCAAATCATAAATCTTGTACCGGTTGAAAGAAATCACCATTTTTAGTTTGTATCACAATCTTTTTTTTAAAAGCTGCAGGAGATTTCTTTTTTTTTTTTGCATGAAAAATAATTAAACATCTATATAAAAAGGCAAGGAGTGAGCATTTTTTTTATTATACATTTCAACCCTTTTTCTCTCTCATTAACAAAATAAAAAAAAAAACTTTTACAAAAACATGAACTCCTTTTCACGTACATTGCGCAAGATCTCCACTCAACTGCGAACAAACCTCACAAGAAAGAGATCGACCTCTTCCTCAGGCGCTTATAAAAAATCAGTCCGGTTTTACGCGGTGGATACTATCTACTACACTCACTCATCTTTGGATTATGACCGTACACCGTCAGATGAAGAAGACTTTTAAATAATTCCATCTCATTGTTACCTCTCTTTAATTTTGTATATATAATTTTGTATTTTTATTTATTCCATAAATGGTCAATTTAATCTGTTGCATATTTGTTTGTTTGCCAAGTTATTTTTTTTGTTTACCAATGGGAAAGTTTTTAGGCAGTGAGAGAGATTTGAAAACCAACTACTGCATTGGACAGTCACATTATTTAACCTTTAGTAGTTGTTCATCTAAATGTCGAAACTCATTACGATCAAACAGGCGGTGAATTTCCCTGTGTATGCATTAGACTTTACAGCAGACAATGTGCTTATTGCTGGAGGAGGAGATGGTTACAACAAATCTGGCATAAAGAACCATTTGGTAACTAGGACATCAATGAGCAGAAAAAAAAAAGAGTCTAATTCTATGTAAAAATACAAGGTTTCTTTCAAGGTGAATACGGACACACAAGAGCTGGCAAAAGTAGATTCTTTATTACTATCGGAAAAAGAAGATTGCCCCATGTCTGTTGCATGCCATCCTACCCGACCCATATTGGCAGCGGGTATCAATAGTATGGCGACAATTATTGAAGAAGGTCAGAACCAAAATTGTAGGATATTTCATACAGACGACGGCAAGCTAGAAATAGATACCACGTTTTCGACCAGTACCTGTAGAAACACCGAAGAATATCAGGTTTCTTTATAAATATAGTTGACAATAATAATATATACTAAAAGATCATTTAGAAAGTAACCCGGTTTAGTCGTTCAGGTAATTATTTAGTTACGGGATTCAGTGACGGTAAAGTCTCAGTCTTGAATACAACAAATTGGAAGCTTGTATTTCCACCCGTGCGGTTTAAGGGTCTTCAGGATGCGGATTTTGATCAGGAAGAGCAACATGTGGCTGTCGCAACCTCAACTGCCTTAATTATTCTTGACATGGCGGATGGCACGCTTGTTCAAGTGATCGATAGTCCCAAACTCAATAAAACCACTCACTGTGAAATTAGAGCCTGTCGTTTTGCCTCCTTTAAAAATGAACAAACTCTCTATGCCATTGTCAATCCCACCTCCAGAGGTCGCGGCTTTATCTGTGCCTGGAAAACAAGGAAAGGAAAATTTTACGTCACTAAATCTAAAACCAAGGGTATCAGCAAAACTTCCATCACAACATTTGCTGTCAGTCCCGCAGGAAATCTTTTAGCCTATGCTGCCACGGATCTTAGCATTGGCCTAATTGATGCGCAGCAATTAAAAGTGAGCAATTAAAAGTCCGTCATTATGCAAAAAAAAAAAAACTGAAAAAACTGTTTGTTTAGCCCTTGTTAAAAGTCCAGAAAGCACATGGATTTGCCATCAGTAGCCTGGTGTTTGACTATTCAGGTCAATTGCTGGCAAGTGGTGGCGCAGATGATTGCTGTAAAATCATCGTCTTACCTAAATTAGAGGCCAGAGGTAATACCTATAAAAACAATGAAAATATTGATTGTCTGAATAGCCCAAACTTTTTTCTTTGTGTAGGTTTTAATTATTCCAAAATGGTGTATATGGCGCTGGATATGATGCTATTTGCTCTTTGGATGCATATTCTAGTACAAATGGTCGATACAGGTGTACTGATATAAATGAAATCCCCGCTCTCCGCTACCTCCCAACCATTTTGATTCACCGTCCCCAACATCACCTCCCTCTTTTTTTATTAACTCACCTCTTTTTTTTTTTTTTGTTAATTACCCTTTTCTTTAAAAATAACAACAATAATGTAATGTAAACATGTATTATTATTAATTAAACAATTTTCACAGTAACACTGCATTGTTTTTTTAATCTAGTTCCCGAGTAAATGGCACACGGACCCATGAGTGGAATGAAAATCACCGGTAAATTATATTTAACAAGCCAAAAAAAAAAAAAGCTTTACGTATATTCATGCTATTTTCCCATCAGGTGGAGATAACGACCCCACCAAAGTGTACGAAGAAGAAGCCAAAGATGGCAAAACAGGGCAAGACATTGCGTTAAAATATACAAAGTACAAAGTAGCAGGTAACGGTTCTTTTGGTGTCGTCTATCAAGCCAAAATCGTCGGTACCGGTGAAAGTGTTGCCATCAAGAAAGTCTTTCAAGACAGACGCTTCAAGGTAAATATCACATTATAGAGAGGGAAGGGAAAATGGGAAGAGCAAAACCCCCAAAAAAAACCACCCCTCTTTTCTTTTTTGTTAAAAGATTAAAGTGAAATTAAGATGGTGAAAAAAAAAACATTAGAATCGAGAACTGCAAATTATGCAATGTGTTTGGCATCCTAATGTCGTGGCATTGAAGGCTTACTTTTACAGTCATGACCCTATCAAGGTAAGATATTCATAATAAAATATTTCGTTGTTGATATAGAACAGTAATTTAAGGAGTTTCTTTGTTATTGTTTAAACAGAAAGATGATGTATATTTGAATTTGGTGTTGGAGTACATCCCAGAGACTCTGTATCGTACTTCACGCAATTATGCTAAAGCCAGACAACCTGTACCTATACTCTATGTAAAACTCTACACATACCAATTAATGCGATCTTTGGCTTATATCCATTCACTCGGTATCTGCCATCGTGATATCAAGCCTCAGAATCTATTGATTGATCCCAACACAGGTGTACTCAAGCTATGCGATTTCGGAAGGTAATTTAGATTATAGTACAATGCGCGAGAGGGCTATGGGGCTGTGGGTGTGGGTGTGGGGAGAGAGTGTATGTGCTAGATATTCATATTACTATTTTAGCGCAAAGGCTCTTCATGCAGGAGAACCCAACGTTTCTTATATTTGTTCCCGCTATTATCGAGCACCTGAACTTATCTTTGGAGCAACAAATTACACCTGCAGTATCGATGTTTGGTCTGCAGGTTGTGTGATGGCCGAACTCATGTTATGCCAACCTTTATTCCCCGGTGAAAGTGCCATTGATCAACTTGTCGAGATTATCAAGGTCTTGGGTACACCTACCAAAGATCAATTATTAGCCATGAATCCTTCTTACACCGAACATCGTTTCCCTCAAATCAAACCTCATCCTTTCTCCAAAGTCTTTCGCTCACGTACACCTGAAGACGCTATCGCTTTTATCACAAAGACTTTACAGTATGAACCCTTTAAGCGTTTAACTGCCTTTCAAGCTTTGGCAGATCCCTTCTTTGATGAATTGCGTAATCCCGGCGTTCGTATGCTGAACGGCAAGGAATTACCCAACTTGTTTGATTTCACCCGTCATGGTAACCCAAAGATTGATATACGCAAATCAAAAAGTCCTAACTTATTTATATTATCGATTTAGAATTATCTATACAGCCTGATTTGATTCGTAAGCTCGTGCCCCCTCACTACGAAGCCACCTTATTAGCTACAGGTGTTGATATCCAAAATTTTGTTCCCATGACATCTCAAGAAATGAGAAATGATAATGTACCTCATTAGATTCCACCACACCCACACCCACACACACTCACACTCACACAATCACCCACACACACAGAAGTCCCTTTTTTTTATCCTTATTATTATACATAAAACATTAAGTACCTTCAATTAAATCAACTGCGTAATAAAAGTGATGGATTTTTTTCAATTATCTACAACAAGTTTTCGACATTAGTTGCAAAACGAAGCACAGTTGTACATTTTTTGGTGTCATCCGTTTTAGCCTGTCTTTTTATTTATTTTTTCGCTGGCTGGGGAAAGAGAATAGTTGTAAAAAAGGCATGCCCTTTTGATTAGACACACACTCAAGTAGCTTATGTCTAAACCACAAGCAAAAATGGATAAGTCACAGCTCTGATGAGGAGGAAGAGACATTTGTGATCAAATGCTCTTTAAAAAATGCATGCAGAGACACAAGACTTGTTAGTTCAATTGCCTCAGTGGCGGCTTATACAACAAAAGTAACGTATCAAGCCTTTCCATGGGGGAAAAAAAAGATTCAAGTAGATTATTTGTCTATAACTGCTTTTAATTTAATCACAATGCAGATAGAAACATTATGTATACCAATGGGTATTCGATTTATTTTCTTTTTTTCCCGAGAGAAGACGGGGGAATCCAGAAAAAACAGCCTACAGACCTTCTTCAAGACATCGAAGATGGCTGTAATATTTGGGGATATCAATTCCATTCTAACTGTTGCAGATACATTTGAAAGGCAAAGAACAACAAGCTTGGAAGCGTATTACCATCTTTATAGTTTTAACAATGTAAGTTTAATACGGAAGAAACATCAAAAGCAACGCATGGCTCATTTACAAAGATTTCATATTTAAGTTCATTGAAGACATCTGATGTCGCAGATTATGCAAAAGCTTGTCAAGAAAAACTTAGTATGTATCATGATATTACAAAGTACTACCATGAAGGTGACTGGTGAGACATCACGATCACTTTTATAACTATTTTACCCAACGATATTCACATAGGTCATCCGAGTTAAAATTCAAAACCTACATCTGAAAACAAAAAAGACGTCCATAAAATATGCAAACGTTTGATACACAAGAGCAGCAAATACAATCCAAAAGCATCCACTGGGGTAAAGAATCCGTCTGCTGAAAGCAAAAATAAATACCGTCTTCCTGCTCCTCTTCATCATATTTACAAACCTAACAGAACAATTGTTGCTTTTGGTGATGGAATGCTTAGCAGCAGTATGAAAAGAACTAAATCGGCTCCCATTCGTCTTATCAAAAAGGCTTTTAAAAAATCACTGTGGAAAGAGTTTGGAGTTGGTGATGGTAGATGAGTATATGACGAGTAAAATATGCAATAAATGTAGTAGTAGAAATTTGGAAAATGTAGTAACCAAAAGATCGAAACGAAGAGTACATGCAGCATTTAAATGCAGTCAAAATTATTGTAATATGGTATGGAATTGTGACATTATAAAAGGCTTTAGTACAATACGTTAAATATATCCAGCAAATTGATGTACATGAAATCATAAGAAACAACTGTACATAAATAGTAAACACTGGTAACATATTTAAGTGTATTATAGAAAATAAAAGCGGGGCTCAGAGAGCATGAATCGCATTGAGTCAGCTAGGATTAGTTTAGGTACGACAAACTTTTTTTTCAGATGACATGTTTAAATGATGTGGATAAACAACTAAACATCTTGTTGGGAGGATGTAATGCGATGCAGCCAAATAAAAACAAGATAGAAAACGAGTGGCAAACAGTCCCCTTCGCCCGCACACCAACGTGCATGCACCTTTTCTCCTCATTGTAGTTTGTTTGTCCAAGTGATATTCTTGCGCTCAACTCTATTTGTGTAACAAACACAGCTCAAACCACTTTTTGGTCTCCGGATAATTGTCCACATAGAACGCGTAGTAAGAGCTTCCCCTAACAGAATTAGCAAGCATTATACACTTTTCTTTAGGTATAAAATTTGAGTTATGGCTAAATCTGAAAGCATGCACAACGAAAAGAATTATAGTTTCTCAGAACATTGATGAAAATAATTTAGTATAGCAATCCCCTTATTAAATGAGTGCTTTCTATTTTTAGTGTTGTAAGTTATTTTATCGCGATTTATAGGGACTTTGCAAAAAACCGGTAAATGTGCTACATTGAATTACTGCAAATAGAGTTATCTAACTTGGTCAATTCCTACCAATTTACCGGTTACATATTATGCCTATCGTTGCTGTCGTTAGGGGGAGGAAAGCACAACTGGTTATTCAGATTTTTTTTTTTAATAGTCCAGGTACGTGTGAGTTTTTTACCATCAGCCAATCTGTTATTCACCAATGAAACATCAAACACAGTTATATCATGCAGGAAATAAGTTTTCTAACAAGTAAATATGCAATGACTTTTGTCACTGATCCAACAAGACGAAGATTTACAAAGGGTTTTACTCTATCTTACATAAAAAAAATTGGATATATAGCCCTGAAGATAAACATAGATACACACTTTAACAAAAAACAGGCAGATGATAAAAACCTCACTCGAATTAAGCTTAAGCTCGATAAAAGAAAGAGTGAGCTCGTTGAACAGATATCCTCCTTAGAAGAGAGTGAGATATACTGTTATTAGATCACCCAGTAGAAAGGAAGATAAGGATATGATGATAGACATTAACAATAGCATTATTTCATCCGTTTGTCCATGAACTTTATAGTTTCCACTAAGCCACCTCGTTTTTTTTCATTGGGAAAACGGGTTAAAAAAATTATTTTCTGTTTATTTTATTTTCTTTACTCATTTAATATACTAATAGAAAATGTCACAACATTCCGACGATGAAGATGGGTTTGCTGGAGACTTGTTTGGTGTAGGGTATAGTTATAAATAAAAGCTAAAGAGTCCAATATTAACACCTAAAAAAAAAAAGGCGGAACAAGAAGTAGAAGTTCCCGAAGTTGAGCCTACGTTTGAAGTGTACACAAGAGAATCTGTTCCAGAAGGCACGGCACAACGTGACTTGAAAATCAAGCTGGTTGGCTCACACCCCTTATGGGCACACCATTTATGGAACGCTTCCAAAGTATTTGCATCCTTATTTGACCGCACACCGGAATTAGTGAAAGACAAATACATTTTAGAGCTGGGAGCGGGTGGAGCTTTACCCAGTTTGGTAGCAGCATATAATGGGGCAGCCAAAGTGGTGGTAACTGACTACCCCGACCAGGAGCTCATCGAGAACATCCAGTACAATGTAGATCATAATAAGGCGCCCAATGTGATTGTGGATGGATATGTGTGGGGTACGAATACAGATGGTTTACGGTCGTATTTACCAGAAGGTAAAAGTACATTTGATGTCCTGATCCTTAGTGATTTGGTGTTTAATCACTCCCAACATCATGCCATGTTAAAGACCTGTAGAGATTTATTGACCCCAAAGACCGGCCGTGTCTATGTATTTTACACCCATCATCGTCCCCACTTGGCTCACCGTGACCTTGAATTTTTTGAGATTGCACAAAGACCCGTATTGGAAAACGTGGATGCAGAAGATAGAGATCAATTAGGTTACGGATTCAAAGTAGAGGAATTCATGACGGAAAAGATTGGCGTCATGTTCAAGGAGGATCCTGGGGATGAAAATGTGCGTGCCACTGTTCACGGTTGGCAATTATGGCTAGAATAAATAAGAAGAAAATAATAATAATAATAATAATAATAATAATAGAACGCCAGTGTTTATATGTAACAGGGAGTTTTTATGACAAATCTTGGCGGAAAATACTGTCATTTTGACATCATATTTATTTTATTTTTGGGAATTCGACTCCTTGTTTTAGCCCTTTTGTCCTATTATATAAACAAAAGATTCTCGATTTTTACTAATATGGGAATCCGGTGCTTTTCATTCATCGTGGACAAAAATAATATTTATTAGCTGTTTCTAAATGAGGGAGAAGAGGGCATAATTTGTGGCATAGAAGAAAAGAAAAAAATAGCAATTTACAAGGGCATAAGTTTTTGATTAAAGAAGGATAGATCAACCGGCTTCTTTTGTATTTCTCGGTGTGACACGTTGAAAAAGATAAGTGAAAAGGGAATCATAAGCTTTCGTGCTGTTAATTATTTTTAATGCTTGCGTCGTCGCATTTGGTTGATTTGAATGACTTGGGTATGTTTGCCACACAATGGATCTGATAGAAAATGGCGTCTTCTAGCGTCGGACCTTGAGAAGGACTTTTGACAGCAAGGGCAACCGTATGGTTTAACACCTGTATGGATACGTGTATGTCGCTGTAAGTCATGTCTACGAGTAAAGGCGCGAGAGCAATAGGAACATGCGTATGGTCTGTAAGCTTCAAATGATGATTCGGTAGAGGAAGGTGAGTGAGGGCACATTTCCATAAACTCTTGTTCGTGCAGAAATGGATAATCATCCCAGAAATTATCCACAGATTCCACCTTTGCGACCACTGTTAACTCATCAAAGTCAATCAAATTGTTATCTAGTAAAGTGTCGAATTCCATATAAGCCATGTTTTTATAAAGTAAGAAAGAAAAAGAATGAATTATGGGGAGGTTGCTGGGAAAAATCTTTCATCTTTTTATAATTAGTGAGGCATAAATTAAACAAAAAAGAAAGTTTCCCCTGATTTTTAGTGTGGCTTCTGTAATGTCATGGTTAACCCCAGTGATTGGATTTATTTGTATCCCACAAAACTCTGTCTTTATTCTCCTCTCTCCCCTTCTTACAACAAACAAATAAATATTCTATTTGCAGCTTTTGCAAGTTGGCCTTTCTTTCCCAGGAGAAGTTAACGTGGGCTCCCACTTATCTGACTTTACAGCATTTTGATACACCATTAGTTTCAGCATTTTTTCTAACAAAGCATTTGTGTAAACGATCATCTTAATCTCCAAATTATC
The DNA here is from genome assembly GCA_016758985.1 of Mucor saturninus. Taxonomy (NCBI): domain Eukaryota; kingdom Fungi; phylum Mucoromycota; class Mucoromycetes; order Mucorales; family Mucoraceae; genus Mucor; species Mucor saturninus. Next base: position 57,604 of record JAEPRD010000116.1, read on the forward strand.
CAACATAACACTGCATTCTTCCGGTAATTTGTGGATTTAGTTCACATGTTGTTTGTATTTGATCCCAAAGAATTCTTTCCTTCATCCTTGTTTGGATTCAGTCTAAAAACAGACCCACACTCTCTACCCTCATAATCACAACCTGTTCGTGTTGAGGACCATGTCATGCATATAAATATCTTTGTTATTAAATATAAAAAATTACCAAATCACACTAGTTTATTGCTCTAACCAATACAGGTAAATTATGAATAGCATGAATATATGAGAAAACAAAATCAACCTTGAAGCGGAAGTATTGGTTTATTATGTTTATCACCCTTATACAAAACATGTTTTTTAATCTTTTAATGTTGCACTTGTAATGTGATTTCTAAATCTTGTTTGAAATTGTTGAAATGTGTCAACAAAATACCTATCATATAAAAAAGAAAAGAAAACCCCAACATGATTATATGAAGCCTACCATTTCATTTCAAATCCATTCTAAACGGGATATAGAGGAACCCCTAAACTGTCAAGTTGGTATAAGAAGGGGTTTGCAACTATTCAAGAACAACCGGTACTTGTTACATAGAGTGGGTGCCATGACATGTTATTAATAACTCAACATTTCCAATCCATGTTTAGTCATGGTTGTGTAATTAAGCTACTAACAGAACCAAATAAAAAACAAAAACAAAAAGAATTACCCCAAAGTACATAAACATATTTATTTTCTTAAAACAGTTCGTCAGCCCATGTACCTGGAATTGTATAGTGCCTTGTCGATCTTATCTTTAAAACACCTTGCGATGAAAATAGAAATCATACAAAAAGTTATCTTTTGGATGATATACCGGATTGCTTTCATCGTCCTATGCTTGCAGAATAACATTCTTGATTTGAAAAGCTATACTTTAAATAGTGTAAATGTTTAATTGCCGAGTTACATTACAAGCAATAATAAGCTGTTTTGTCCAGTCATGTGATTACTAAGCCATTTCTGTGCAGCAGAGAGGGAGGGAGAAAGAAAGCGAGGCATCGCATATGGCCTTAGTTTTTATTTATACTTACATAGAAAGATAAATTATATTTTTAAGCATGACGAATTACATAAAAAAAATTATGCCGCGGTAACCTTTAAATACATCGTGCAATTGCGGTTTTGAATATTTTAGGGCTTAGATTGGTCATTGTCGAAATTTTCTTTCGAAGTATTCATCATCTATGGTGGAAAAAGAGACCCACCTTCTAGCTGCTTCGTAACAAAAAGAAAAAATCATGCGATATGCGTTCCCTGAAATAGACATATGTATTAGTCAATGCTTACATGATTTACATATGGGGTAGTGGAGAGAGTGTGCCAAGAAAATGAACTTTATGCTAATAAAATTAAGGTCCGCGAGTTGAACTGTTTCTCAAATGCGAACATCTCTAATAATTTATAAATGCCAATTTGAGACGAATGAAAATCACTGTCTTAATAAAAAACCACCATCAACTACTTTCTACCATAAATTAACACTAGCCGGCGAGGCGTCGTTCCTGTTCATGGGCGGTAAATATGTTGTATAATCAGATAGAAATGTTCACTCCTTCAGCTAGAGCAGAAAAACGGAAAGGTTGTTTGATTGAATAAATGATTACGTCAAAAACATTAATACATAAAAAAAAAAAATTACACAATGAAAAAGCCACAGAGATGTGCCTTTGGGTAAGGACTCATCAAGCTTTAGTAGGAGAAAAGTTGTTTAATTCCAATTCTCAAGCAACTTTGACTGTAATTTTAGTTAAAGCATAATTTTGGTGATTGCAGCATTGGCAAAAAAAACTCAATCTTGTCACATGAAAAGTATCAGCAATTGATTATTAAAGCCAGCAGGCAGCTATACTAAATCCTTAGATGGTACTCTTGTCTAACTTAATTGTCGTTTAATTATGCATAACAATCAGCACTTAACACTTTAGAACATGCTTCTAGATATGTCAGGCTAAATATAACTTTTTCACGGAATTGATCAAATAATAGGTAAATAAATTCATTATTTGAAGGACATCTTTTTTTTAATGGTAGCACTGGTAGCGTCAGAATAAACATATAATACGTAACCGTACATATAGATAAACTACCCTGATATAAAAATTTATGTAGGTTTAACCTGCATATCAAGGGAGAAAGTCAAAACAAAGTCTACTTATTGTTGGCTTGCTCACACATTCCCCTTTTTTTCTGCGTGTATAAATGTTTGTAAGCTACAGGAATGGGATATTCTCACCGGCTCAAATAAGTGCTTAGGTTCACTATTACTGTTTATATCACTTTAGATCAGTTTTAAAATTTTTTAGGATATTTTCATATAATCATTATTTACTGGAACATTTTATTCCGTTCATAACGTATCCTAAAAATATAAAATTACAGATATACGCCATGGTGATCACTGATGTCATTGTGGTACTTTATTATCATCCTTCGAACTTGTCATAATAGGAGACAAATGATCGACCTTTCTTGAAAAACACTAGTCGAAAGTATGTATTACTGTAAATTATACGTATATGTATTAGATCCAAACTAAACCGGAATAAATTATTTAATTAAGCTCTAAGAACAAAAGTAATACAGCATAAGCCTTAATGTTATGACTGATCCCACTATAAGACAAAGGTATAGATTATTGTAGATTATGAGTGTAATATGTATAGAATCGAAACTACTGTAAATTTTTTAATTAGGCTTTAAGGACATGTAATTATTTACACCCGGGTAATAACGTTGACTTTTTAAATCATCATTGCATACGAGTGGCCTCCTCCCCTCCCCCCGACACATTTTTAAATTGATGTTAGCAATCCTGTGGTCATACAAAAGTACACTTTTTTATTAAACATTAGATTACTCATTCGTGGATTCAATGTCGAAAGTACAGGGTTTGGTTATGAAATAGACATTGAAGATAAGCGGAACTGGGGTTTAATAATTGCGACTCTGTGTTATTACCCATGGTCAAAATTGCATATAATCACATTCTTTCACAGACGTTTGAAAGACAAAATAAAATAGGAAGCTTGTTGTTGCTTCAAGATTGTTACCAAGGTATTGGTTTCCAATTCATTGTGTTTGCCGATCAACTCCAATTCTAATTATAGTTTCGGGGTTTACAATATGATTGGCGTCGGACGCTTCTCTTTCAACCACTATTTAGATACTATGTGCGTGGGCATACTCCTAAAAGTTTATATGGGTCCATAAAGCCGAAATCTGATTATGTGTACAATTCCCCAATTAAACTTATTAAAGCTCTTTTAAAAAACGGGTTTTATAGTCCAGTCATCGATAAAATTTACGGTTTCACAAGATAATGTTATGTAATCCAAATGAAGCTTGAAGTAACATTACTGATAGCACGCACAAGAACCTATCAGGGCAATGAGTGATATTCTCTTGAGATCGGATTTTTTATCTATACCTAGCTCTAGATGCGAGTAATTGTAATGGTCCCCGGGTTCATGTTTCAAAAGAGCCCTGACTTGGAATTGACCTCAAATCCAAACAGTTCAGAAATAAGGTTTTCTAAAAGCGTGCTTTGTCAGTATAACAAAAGTACATGACACACGATAATTTTGAAGGGTACTTTTGTTTTCTCAATTAAGAGCATATCCGATAATATTCGGTGACAGTTTGTAACGTGTGTTCTAAGAATTCAACTGTCGTTCGAGTATGTAAAGCACGAGGGATCTGCGCTATAATGTCGACTACATACCTTGTTACTGGTGCTTTGATTTTTTTTTGTACCCGCTCCATTATTCTGGTTTCTTTATCCAGAAACGGCAATAACGCACTATGTGTGTAGGTATATTTTTAAAATAACTTGTCCTTCGTTCGGAGTTGGGGTGAGATCAATGCGATAGAAGCAATATGCCTGTTCTGTAGTATACTCAATAGCCAAAGTTGTTAGGTATTTCCGACTCTATCAATTAAAAAAAAAAAAAAGGAAATTGAAATCAAACGAATGTCGGGTAGTACCACTGACAGTTTTATCCTCTGCCCCCGTCTATACATCTTTATTTTTTCGGAGACATTTTTTAATATCAAAGGCGCGGAACATAATAGGAAAACATTTCTAATCAAAGATATGTAGTCTAAAAAATATTAATTCAATAGTAAGTGTTACATACAAAAACTGCTTTAGAATGTGATAGAACATATGGTTTTTAATAAGACTTATTGTTATGTGAATTGAGTTTATCTAATGACACCATCATAAAAGTAGCCTTACTATATATAAAAATAAAATAAAAAATTAATAAGGGCCTAGCCAAACCTTATCACAGCACCTGTTCCTTAGTAAAAATCCCATGCGTTTCACTATGCTAGTGTAACAGTAAATAATGTAAACAAAAACAAAAACAAAAAAATGTCAAGCTACATTCTGGCCCAGCATTACATAAAAAGGATCAAAACAAACAGTGTCACTCGGTGCAAATATTCTCCCGTTCAAAACTACTCTTTTCCTGCTAATTATTAAGATAGAATCAAGACTCTAATTGGGAGAATGTGTTCACCGTAAATAGCTCAGAAGGTTCTTAATGACTAAAAAAAAAAGAGATGGATAACAGTAATTCTTTCAATTAATGTAATCTAACTTTGAATATTTGCTTGTGATACAGTAAGGGTTTTTCTTTTTTTGGACCAATGGAATTCAGCTCAACATTTTTTTTTTAAAAAAAGGACATGTCTTTATGTGTCGTGCGGTCTATCAATGTCCATGCTGCAAAGGGTCTAATGGGACAGTTGTTGGCACAATACGGCGAGATATGTAGGTATAGCTTAGTGAGTTTAATTTTGACTCGTTTAGATCGTAGACAACGATTTATTTTCCTCTTCGCAATCATTACTTCAAGCGCTACTTTTCAATATACCACAACTGAGCTTATGTGTTTGCAACTAACAAAAGTGTGTCTTGAAGACTTGCTTCAATACCCCCATCTTCTCCCACTCGCAGCTTTTTAGATAGCTTTGGTCAAGGATTGTCCATCTACAATTTATAAAAATAAAGAAAAACTATTTGAATTTTGCTATTTATTAGCCATATACCACATTTTGAGTAAGCATGAGTATATTTTTGACTTGAAGCGAGGGATAGAATCCATATTTTGCCATATATCGAAGTCCCCTTAAACCAACCAGCTATGTTTAAATTTTCTGTCATGGCTGGGTTAGCACAGTAAAAGATGATATCATGTGAAGAGACACTTTTCCTTCAGGGGTGGATAAAATGGGATGTACGATGGGTCTAGACAGCCAGTGCACATGCACCATAACAATTTGAAAATTAACTTTTAGGATTTTATTAGTTATAAATTGCCTATGATATATTGTAAAGACCAAAAGCCCCAATAAACGGTATTGACTTTAAATGTTCTGCTTGTTATTGCAGTAGTAGCGTTCCTTATTGTTTAAATGAGGAAGGTAAAACGAGAAAAGGGTATTATGTATCCCTTCAACTGGGTTGCCACCTGTACATGATCCCTGTATTTTTTGTGAAAAGAAAATAAGCATCTAACTACAAAAGGCGTCTGAAATATAAGACTGGACACGAGTAAGTCACTTGGCTAATTTACATCACATATCGCATGGATGGTGAGCGATATCTGGCCCGAGCAATATGTTTAAGGTTTTTCTTGAACTTTAATTCATCATGTTTTCTTGAACTGGAATTCATCATGTTTTTCTTGAACTGGAATTCATCATGTTTTTCTTGAACTGGAATTCATCATGTTTTTCTTGAACTGGAATTCATCTTAAGGTATATTCATGATTGGCAAGTTTTGATTTACAGCCCAACTTTATAAGAGCATCTCGTATCCATTGTACTTCAAAGTAGAATACATATTATTAAGCCGATATACTTGATTGCTTCCTAGGCCTGCACAAAAAAATAAGCAGACAGCATCATGCCACTGCTTTTTAGTTACAAATATGGTGTTTTTTCACCAAATAAAATAAAAAAAAGTGCTGTTGGTATGACCCCCCAAAAACATTTAATACACCGAAATTTACAGAACTTGTGGCACGTTACCGCAAACCCTTTTTAAGACATTCTGAATATGGATCTAGTGTCCATTGTAATTTGACATTTCTTCTTTCCGCTTCTTTAAAGCAGCATACATTGTGGTAAAAATATGATGTAATAAATAAATGCGGGATACAAGAACACTGTACCCTGCTCGCCCCCTTCTTACTCTATTTGTTATTTTTTCAAGGTTAGTGTACCACAACAAAATAAGTTTACGGAGCCACTTTTTTTAAACGATTAGCCCTGCATTTTGCGGCAAGAAAGAAAAAGGTACATATGATTATTTTAAACCGGGGACTATACTCTTTTTCAAATAGGAAAAAAAATAAGCTAAACTGCGCTTAGAAAAACAGCATGTGTATTATATAGCTTTGACGTGATTGATAATTTCTGGTGACATTAGTATTGCAAAGGAGAAATATAGCAAGATACAGTGTACTATATGACCATACAACTAGAGCAATGTAGCAACATACAAGCTACTAGTACTACCTCGGATGACTGTTCCTCACACATTATTCTAATTGTGCTCACTGTGTTATTTTTTTTAGAGAAATATTTGTCAATAAAACTTCACGCCGACTCTCATGAAGAAGTAAACGATAAAAAAAATAAACAACGCATCTGTTTCTTTTACAGTCAAAAATAGAGGGGATTACCAACATAGTTGCCCGTGCGTGCTACGTGAATAATAAACCAGTTTATAGTTATTGAGTGTATTCCTAATTTGTAAATATAGAGGTTGTTCAGTTTCTCATAGAAAACGGTGAATCAAATATTTGCATAAAGAATATCCCCCAAAAGATGGCTCGGAAGTGCCTCCTAGTGCGTTTCTTAAAGCGTTTAGAGATTGAGGCTGGATTTGGTAGCAATTTCACAGTGGTCCGACAGTACAAGTCTATAAAAACCGTTATTCACCGAAATCACCTATTAATAAATAAGTGAAGTAAACGGTTGGGTGATAAAATAACGGTTTTCCTAAATATTCATGTGCCAATACAAATTCACCAGCGTCTCTTTTTTTTTTTTTTTTTTTTTACAAGAATTTATCGTACCACTTTTTTATCTTTTTATTTTTATAAACCCATCATTCTATTATTATAAAACCGTCTTTGTTCTCCCAAACATGATGGTAGTACAATAAACTGATCGGGCATCATAAAGTTTATTTATGGTCACACAATGTCATTATCATAATCGTGTTTTGCGCGAGGTTAAGTGTACTAATATTGAATTCATCTCAGAATGGGGGGAGGAGGAGCTCTGGGCCAACATACGTGATCTAAGTATAAATTTATTGTAAAATACATTTAGTGTGTTTAAAAAAAAAATCTATATTTATATATGGTACATTCTAGAAAAAGAGAAGGGCGAAAGAGAGAGAGAGAGAAATAGAGATGGGAAGGAGGAAAATTAAGCGATTTCAAAAGACAAAGAACAATAAAAATAAATACATAGGTATAATTCCATAACCACATCGATAAAATAATAATGTGGGGGTTTTAAATAAAGTGGGGGGTCATAAACGTGTTTTCTTTGCAAACTCGACTTTTTAGATATGTTGGATAATAGAAGAGAATGAAGGAGTTCTTGTAAGCTTCACGCTTTGTTGAGTATTTGTGTTACAAAATGACATGGCATTGAAACCTGTAGTCAAACTAGCTCTTCTTTTTGGTGGAGGAGGAGGGGACAATTGAAAGTCTTTATCATAGGACATCAAATTCAATTCGCGTTGTTTCAATGAATCTTTAGTGGACACAGGACCAGGGCTGCTACAAGAAGAAGTGGGTGGACTGATCTTTTCAAATAGTTGAATGTCTTCACCGCCATAGGTAAAATGTTCAAACAAAAGTCCTTCGATAGAAGTGGTGATGGCTGGAGTGTTACTTTCGGATGCAACGGTGCCGGCACTACTATTGCTGCGACTTAACAAACTATTATTTTGTTGAGCATAACGGTTCTTCATGATACTAGAAGAAGCTACAGATTTAGCATGGCTGCTGCCACTGCCACTACTGCTACTGCTGTTTCGTTGTTTTAATGTATCTAAGCGCACATTGGTTTTTTCATAGTGATGGGGCTTGCTTTGAGATTGACTGGGACTTCTTTGTCTTGTGCTTGTTGTGGTCGTACTAGTAAAACTAGTTTGGCGGGAGATATTAGAAACTCTGGAACTAATTGTACTATAAGAAACAGAGCCAGCTGGTTGAATAGTAGTTTGGGACTTTGAACGAGAATGTTGAAGTTGGGGAGGACGAACATCATTAAGAGGATCGGAAGGTAAATTAAGTCTTCTAGGAAGTCGGCCGAGCACCTGAGATGAATTTATAGATCCCTGACCTTGTACGATTCTCAAAAACTGCTGTTCATCAAAGTACTTTAAAGCGGCCCAAGAAGGGTTTAAGAACGAGAACTTCTTTTTAATTGTATTAAGGTTCTCTAAAGTAACAGAAAAAAAAATTAGCAAAGAAGATGATAGAACCTTTTGAATTCGAAACTTACGTTTTCCGATACCACCGTTTTCAAGCATACCATGTAAAGGTTTGTCAGGTGCAGGTAAAGTACCCTTGGTACCCTGTTTAAGTGGGGATTTTCCCTTTACGAGACGACAGATATTGCGAGCAATACAAACGCCGGAAATAGTAGCAGCGTAGCCGGTTTTTTCCTCGACCACATTGGTTACATCACCACCGGCGAAAATGTTCTTGTACTTCCAGTGATCAATTTGGAGAGTAGACTTGACCTTTATACGACCCCAAGCATCAATACAGTTTTCAAGAGAACTATCAGTGGATCCGGAAGTAAAGAGAGTACTGTTGGGACGAGTGCCGGTAGCAACAAAGACCTTATCATATCCGGCATAGACACGGCCACTCGAACCGACGTATACGTTTGCGCAGGTAGAGTCAAAGTCTAAAATCTTTTCATTGCAAACAACTTCAACGCCGAGATCGTGAAGATACTTGGTAGCCATGTTTTGTTGACGGGAATCACTTCTGTTAACAACATTAGCATGTGAGTCAACAAGCGTAACATGCTTCTTGGGGTAAGCACCAGGGAATTGATGTTGAGAGATCTCGGAAGCCAATTCACAACCGACGAGGCCACCACCAATAATGAGAACACGACGAGCCTTTAAAAGCTCGAAATAAGACTCCTCTAAACCGGACATACGATACAGTGAAGAAGTATCCGTAGATTTGAGCTGAGAAGAGTATGCACTGCCAGTAGCGACAACCAAGTAATCGAAACCAATCTATTGTAAAATTAAAACGGAAATGAGTTTAACGAATATAGAAAATTAATGTGTAACTTGGACAAATAATAAACATACCACTTCGCCATTTACAGAGACAGATTTTCCTTGGTCGAGGTCTTCGGCATAGCCAATTACGACCTTTCCGTTTTTTACATATGCATCATGACGTACACGAAGGGAGCTGGTCTGATCAGGGTTGATGATTTTTTTCACGATACCGGGGGTGTATTCAAATGAGTCTATTAAGAACAATCGAGTTAATAACATTCTGATTTGAGAATGGATATAGAAAAAGCTACCTTTAGTATCAATTAATGTAACATAGAAACGTGGCATCTGGTCAAGAATTGAAGCAACAGTGAAACCCTACATATTTTAATTGAATATTAGTAAGTGATAAATGATTATTTAATTGCTTAGAATTAATTACCGTGAAACCACCACCAATAATTACAACACTGACTTGTTGCTTTTGAATGAGAGTAGGGCTAACAATTTCACTGTAATAAAATAGTAAGTATAAAGAAATATGTAAAAAAACAACGTGTAAATTTACCCCATTGGGAGATCCATAGTACTAATAAATTCAGCCAACTTGAGTTTCTATATTCAGAAGATAAAAATTCGGATAAACAATCAGTTACGCAAGAAAATAAACGTGATTATTTAATAATCAGCTATATTAGGAACGAATGTAATACCAGCATGTCAAGAACTTGTGTTTCCGTCTCTTCTAAAATAGTGACAGCATCGATACGATCAACAATTGCCCACTGCAATGATCGGATGTCTTCTCTAACTTGGTCCTGTGTTGTGACATTTAATTCTAATGGTGATCCGCGTGCCAAGAAAGTCTTATAAATTCTAATATAAATTGTTAAGACATGCCGGATACCAATGATATTTTCTACGCTACCTATGAAGTGTATTTTCAACAGCTTTTTGATCGTCTTCATGTTTTAATTGCGAGATTGCTTCTATAAATAATAAACTCTCATGCGACCATGTTTGTCTGAGGAAGCATTCAAATGCACATAATAATTTTGGATTTGAAAGTACTTGATGTAAAGTGTAGGGTGATACTGGTAATGTTGAAAATTGATCGTCCGATGAATTTGATGAAGAGAAGCTAGATGAAGATGATAAAGAATCTTGTGATAATAATTCGTCGTGAATGTAATGCATTTCTATAGATTAAAAGTTTTTTTTTACAAAAAGAAAATGAAAAATTATAAAAAGTAAAAGTAATAGAAAATATAAAAAAAAAAAAATATAGATTGGACCCTTTTTATAATATTTTCGTAATCCCGAACCAGTAACGTGCGTATGTGCGCGTGGAAATGGACAGGTTTTTTAGAATAAGCAGATATAACTTCCCCGCAGTCGGAGCAAGGGACACCCGCCAAAAAAAAAACTTCTTGTTTTGGCTTATGCTCTCAATGTTTGTAATGATAAAATCCAAAATTACAAATGGCATGATTATTTCAGCCAATCGGATTAGTGGGCCCGTGTATACTGAAATACCCCTGTGTGACCATCATCATGGCTATCACCTCACCTCCCCCCCATTCACTGTGTCACATAGTCTATTTTGAGTGAAGTAAAAAAAAAAAAGCCGTTGATAGCTGGGATATTTTTAATAGGCATATAAAAGTTTGACGCCAAGATCTAATGGAAAAAAAAAGAAGAAAAGAGGGGAGGGTGATTATAAAGTTTAAGCGAGGATAGATTTTTTTCTACAGTTGTTTGTGTGTGTATGTGTATGTATAAGGTTTATACATGAAAATATGTATAATATGTCTAAATAGCAGATTTACCAGACAGGTCTGGAGTCGTGCTTAGCCATATCGATGATTCTCCAGCCACCAGTGATGGGGTTTTGAAGGTCCTCAGGTTCTTTGGTAAGGACACAGGCATATGTTACTTGTTCAATATTATCCTATTTAAATTGGTCAATTGATGGTCTAATTTATAATTAAAAGTATTTACCTCTTGACCATATACAATCTCTCCACTTTTAGCGTTACGGAAAACGATAATTTCTTGTGTACGGAAAGACAAAACTAAGACGGGAACGTCATTTTCCAAGATCTTTGCGGCAACCAACTATGATAATCTCATTAAAATTCTGACATGTGCTTATTCATAAACCAATATACTTACATCGATATCACGCAAATCTTGAATCTTACAATCACTGATTAAGCCTTGTTGCATTTGGGCTTGAATGACAGCAGTCAAAACATTATAGGTCTATTAAGGAATAAAATTAATTCACATCCTCTCCTATTTTTTGTTTTTTTTTTTTTTTTTTTTTCATCAAAAAACTTACAGCCTCGGAACACCACACCTTCAATGTCTCGACATCACCCTTCAAGTATGCTTCCATGACTTCAGGGATAATATATTTGCGGGCATCAGTCATAAACTTATCCATATTGAACGTAGGATCGATAGTTTGGAAAGCACGGATGGCTTGGGCTTGATCCGATTCTTCGAAAATTGACCCTATACAAATTCATGTCAGGACTACTTGCTCTAACCCAATTAATGATAATGGTTATAAACAATGGTTACCGAATGTGTCCGAAATACGATCAGTGAAAGCACGAGAGTAAGATACAAAGACGTTGTCAGATTCATCGTAATTTCTTCTGGCACGGAAGATACCTGATCGATTACAGGTTAGTACATATACTAATTAAGGGAATCATTATGTTACCTTGCATGATAGGACTATCCTCCTTGAATTTCGACCAACTTTCCTTCCATTTAGAGTCTTTGTGAAGGACCATATTGGCACCAGCCTCAGTATTTTCGGCAACGACCTTGGAAGCACCCTCAGTAGACTTTTGAGCCTCTTCACGCAACTTACGTCTGGTTTCCTTGTCAACGAAACCACCATATCTACCACTGTCATCCTTTAAAACGGTCTTGAATGAATCCGAAATCTTTCCAACAGTCTCACTCTTCTTTAAGGGATCTGCAGACTTATTAATTTGTTCTGCTGCCTTTTTAATCTTTTCCGATGCATCTTTAGCAAATTCAGTTTCGGAAGCCTTTTTGAAAGATTCGTTAACAGAGGAGCCAACCTTTCCAGCAGCCTTTGTGAACTTTTCAGAAGCTTGCTTAATACGTTCGGCGTTAGCTGATTGTTGAGCCTATACAAGTCCATGTCAGTATATCTCATTGACCTTTATTCGCTTATTCCGTAAACTTTACCCTCGCCTTTTCAAACATTTCCTTTGCTTTCTTGAGTGCCTCGCTATCATTTATTCTACCAGACTCATCTTGCAAATTTTTGATATCTTTACTCTTCGACATTTGTTCCTTAATGGTATTGATAAAGACCTTGAAAGGTGAACTGTAGTGACGGACATTGTTATTTTGATAACGCACAGTGTTTGTAATTAAACGGGCTCTTGAAGAAGAGGTCAATAAAGCTTTATATGCAGACATGGTGTATATATGCAAGGGTGATATATAATAGCAAAAAGAAAGTGAAAGAACTGAGTGGAATAAATGCAGTAAATGTGTTTGAAATGATGGGTGGGGGTGGCTTGTCGAAATCCGACCCTTGGTCTTGGTTTAAGACTCCGCTCATATAAAACTGGATCCTCCCAAAAAAAAAGGATATTCTCCTGGCAGCAAGAATTTTTACAGGGACGGTATAAAAGTTGACACATATTATATGCAAAAAAAGCACATTGCTTTAATTGTGTAGTTTAATTAATAGTTGAGCAATTACATCATGAAAACTACTAGATGTTACACTAAAATTGAATTTATAATTGCCCTGTTCATAACGATAAATTCACACGGTTGAAATGTCAGATTTATAAATACTGAGTCACTGCTAATAATCATTATTTTATCGTTAGAGACCATGAAATAAAAATCGAGTATGTGGTCGCCTCTATTATTCATGCGCATATATTGTTCAAGCGGCTGCTCAAATATTTAATTGTTACGCATTTTTTGTTGAATAATATTGGGATTCAATCTTAAATCTTTGATAGACTTACAATATTTTCAGACAATCGAAAATGATTTACGGAGAGCAGGTCAATAAATATTTCAAATATATTCTGTCTCTTTAACATTACATACAATTCAATTGCAAACAAAATATTATGGGATTGCCACGGCCACACAGGTTTAACTCTCCGAGACGTATTCACTGTTGTAACTGTCCTTAGACTTAACAAATAACTATATACAGTCACACACAATTGATTTTAGCGGAATAGTAAATAAATAAATCCGAAGAATTTGTTTCCACATCTTCAAATGTCAATTGCACAATGAAATAATTTGGAAAACACTTCAAATTTTTTTAATATGATACTTGATATATATATATTCATAAATTATTCGTGCACGCTTAGAGTAATAATCGCTTAATTTTCCATGTATAGTTTACAAACGAAATAAACGAGAGAAATATATCTGTTATCATTGAATGGACATAATGCTAAAGTAAAAGGAAAATGTTTCATCATATTGAAGGACCCGGATAAGTGCCCTATTGTATGCGTATAATATAACTTTCATTTTAAGGCACTTCATCCAAAAGACTAACCTGTTTGAGCTTGCACTTAAAAATTGAACGATTGGGTTTAAAACAAATAATTATTGTCTATTTTGATAAGCACAAACGAGAAAAACTTGATATTGCTGTTATTCACCCATAAGGGGGAGAGAGGCAGCAAATCCCCACCCCCCCATTTATTTTTCTCTTGTCAGCACTCTAGACGTGTTGCGTTACCAGGAATAAATTAAATATCACTACATCGTCATGGACGACACACTTATTGGTAACAAATGTATAAGTGGATAAGATATGGATGCACCAGACTTCCTTCCTTACTTGACACCCTGAAACGGTAACCTGTTTTTTTTGTCAAACTACAAACAAAAGACCTAAAAACGCTCAGACAAGTACACTTTTACTCGAAATAAAGTTTTGTTTCATTGTATATATTAGGGGTATCCCAACCAATTTTTATTTTACTTTGAATGACACAATTATTTTCCGTTTGCTTTCGAATAATTTTTGAGCAATCTGAATATTTCTATAATGAATATGTGGTATGTGCCTTCTTTTCAAAAGAGATAAATATAAAATGAGAGCTAGAAAAGGTAAATTTATTATTGCTTCATGCAAATTTCAGTGATCTTATTGTTTTCTCCCGTTCAATCAATCACATTAATAATGAAATCTTATAAATAGTCGATAAAAAAGATGACCTCAATCCTTACTCAATTTTCATTTTCCTCTTTCATTGTTATTTTACGTATAACTATTTTTACTCTCAAACTCATAACAATTTACACGTAAAAGGTAAATATTGTAACAACCAATCCAAAATTGAGTAACATTTATCTAACCTGTTATTATAGCAAACTTCTTACTTCAAATAACTGCTCCTTTTTCACCAGCATGGACCCTGATAGATTCTTGTCTGGAACGCCCCGTACACCTGGAAGCAGTATGAGCACATCTAGATGAGCAGTTTGGTGTCGAGGATGTTTATATCATGGGTAACTGGTCTGCTCCTAATACAAGATTTCATGAGCCGATCCGAGGCTTTGGATTTGGTCGGCTGCTTTAAAAAGCTGGTAAAAGGGTGTACTTGATCGATGAATTTAGAACAAGTCAGTGCTGCCCAACCTGTGAACGTAGAAGTCTTGAAAAGTTTCGGATGGTCGATACCCCGCGCCCTCACAGACGAAGAGAAAATCCTCGTGTAATTAGACATGGTCTTTTGAGGTGTGTTAATTTTACTTGCTAGTAATTTTTTTATCTAATAATTTGTTCTTGTGACAGATGTACAATCACCGCTCGGCATCGATCAAGCGTACTTGAAACTAATCTATCTGCTAGTTCGAAGTTCATCTTTTTCCATTCTTCTTCTTTGGCTTCTCTCAAACTACTAATATTGTTTACTCAACCGCTTCGGGGTTTTAGGTTACACTCAAGGGCTCACCAAAGGTGCTCGATTGGTTTCAAATCAGGGCTTTGTGCCGGCCAGTACCCAAAGCCACTAATATGATGCGTCTCTTTCCACCATCTTGCATACGCACCAGTATGAAATGTAGCCCATTACCTTAGAGTATGAAGCTCCTGTTGTTATTCTTAGTCAATTATTTGAACCAGGGATGGAAGTTACCCTTCAAAAATTGATGTATCCATCCTGGCCAACAGTACCGTTTAGGTTAAAACACTTCAGACAACGATAATAGCAGGTACTGCTATTGCTTCATCTTGATACATTCTTATTATATGGACCAGTCAAAAACGCTACACAAAATCACCAAGACAATTTATTTATTAGGATAGCTATTAAAATGTTTGAGTTATAGTACTAATAGAGTAGACCGTATAATTTTCACTTTAATATCATAATTAGATGGTACATTCATAAATAGCAAGCCCTTGCCAAAATAAATTGCTGTTGCCACATATCAAATACGTACTAATAACGTTATATTAGGCAATAACGGCTAATGCAATGAAAACAGCTATGGCAGTATGAACAAATGTGTTTAGTGACTTCTTTCCTAAAGTCGCGCTTTCACTTGAAGGGGATGCAGAAGGCAGAGTGCCAGAAGAAGTAGCGAGAGTTTTGATAGTAGAAGATTGTGCAGATACAGCAGAACTAGAAGAAGGCTCTGGACTTGCAAGTAATACAGAAATTGTAACATGAGGACTACATGTTTCCTCAAAATCGCTCTTTTTGGTACGATCGTAAGATTCACTTGATACAAATCCTCCAGGGATAAGATACAATTTGTAAACAAAGTCTTTGTAGGTGGAAATAGAGACGTTCCAAGTATCTTCCTTGACATCAAGATTAAATGACTCTGATGCGATTTTTATACCATTATGTTTGAATACCGCTGTTTCTGTTGCATTTGAAATATACTTTTTTGTTATTTCAATATCGAGAACACCCCGTCCATAGCTGCAGTTGGAATCATTGAATATGGGGAAAGTTGAATCCCACGTGACATTGTAATTGCCGCCTACGAACCAGGTTGCGTTAACTTGTGGAGAGGTAATAGGTGTCAAGCTCATACTAGAAAAGGTATTAAATAATAGTTGAAATAAGTATAAGTTCAAGGAAGTGAATCAAAGAAATAAAACATTTTATACCTGTATAAATTTATGGTAGTTTCAACCGTTTATAGAAAGAAACAACGAGGTTAGTTTACGTTTTGTACGCCTTAGCCATTTTTATCACGAAGCACTTTTAACTAGTCTGAAGTTCCTGTATTATATATATAACACGCTCATACTAGAAAAGGTATTAAATAATAGTTGAAATAAGTATAAGTTCAAGGAAGTGAATCAAAACAAATAAAACATTTTATACCTGTATAAATTTATGGTAGTTTCAACCGTTTATAGAAAGAAACAACGAGGTTAGTTTACGTTTTGTACGCCTTAGCCATTTTTATCACGAAGCACTTTTAACTAGTCTGAAGTCCCTGTATTACATATATAACACGGATCAATAACGAATAATATTTCCTTTAGATGTTTTAGTCCTGGAAAATCGAATTCAAGATTCAGTATTCCGGTGGCGTAAATCGTCTTATGAAAATTGTTAAATAGCTTCTGAACAAGATACTATTTGAATAATTTAATCGTTCCATAAGTCTAAATTCATATCACACCGCTAAAAAAGTAGCGTAGTAAATGTGGGCCAGGGCTGCGGAATTGCTTTTATTCTTTGTGTAAAATTGAATTCCAATCACTTTTTTTATCTACGGATGTTAAGTATCTGTTTCAACCATCAGCATGTAAGCGGAAAAAAACTAGTTTATTATCAATTTATAAAGACTCTTCTCCACCATCAACCAATGCACTTGGACTCTAACAAGCCAATAGTAGAGGATTACAGCACTAAGAAGATACGTTTTTAAACAGCGATAAACTAAGCTGAAGTATCACCATGCAATCAGAGGTGACAGCCCATCTTGAATGCATGCTTTCTCAATAAGAACTGTCTCTAAAGAGCTAACCATTGCAAGTTGCAAAAACCATTTAATGACATCATCCTTGTTGTTGCAGAGCGGGCATAGAAAAATAAATGGTTCAAGCAAAAATGATAGAGAGAAAGACATACCCAGCTTTTCCTATCTCTCTCGTTTTTATTTATGGACATCAAAAGCTGGTTACGTACAGTCTTACAAAACGTAAGTCAAATTGATATTATCTCTGCCGTAACTGGTTTATACTAAACAAAACTTTATAGTACCAAGACCCTGATCGAACATTTCGAGATGTGGATGCAGTTCTTCAAACATACCTATCTTTAAAGCCAAAGATGGACACATACAGTATGTAATATTTAAAGCGAAATATACTGGAAAACCTTTAACGGATGTAAAAACTTCCAACGAATTAGCTTCCAATGATGGTCATACGCAATTGCTATTATGCTTGCATGGAACTATCCCAATCACATATCGTTCGATTCCTTACAATATCCCGGTGGCTTTCTGGATTCCAAAGGAATACCCTAAAAGCTCACCCATTCCTTACGTTAAGCCTACGGCTAATATGCTAATTAGAGAAGGGAGACACGTTGATATAAGTGGTATGTGCTACCACCACTACCGATCCAGCTGGCCAAATGATCAGGTAAAAAAATATTTCATAAAGAGACAGAAAAATAATTAGATTTGTAATAATAACGCCCTATCAGAATCATACATTTCTTGAGCTTGTGGCTATTCTACAACAAGTCTTTGCGCTTGAACCTCCAGTATATACCAAACCCACAAATATCACCACCAGTGCGGGATCACCACAAATTCAAGAGTCTATTTTGGACAGAGTTTCACCTCAACAGAGGCAGTCTATGCCATTAAACAGTCAGAGCCCGGCTTTGTCCCAAACATCACCAGAAATGCCAAGGTGGATGGGGGAAAGCACGGCCTTGTATAATATGAACCAGGGATTAGCAGTAAGCAACCTTGCATCTCGTTCATTTTATAGCATATTTGAACGAATATTTCTTTTTCTTTTATAGTCTATGAGTTTAAACAATAGTAGCCCATTGCCGAAATCATCATCACTTCCAACCATCGCGAATTATCCTTCATTAACTCCTCCTTCGAGATCTGGGACCGCCGATATTAGCTCTAACGGCAATGTCAGTAATTACAATTTGCAGGAAACACTCTATAGAAAGGTTGCAGACAGATTACAGCAGCATAATTTATCAGTGTCCGGCGAGATGGATAAATTATTACTTCAAAACCGATTATTAAATGAAGGAGAATTGAATATTGAAAACGAATATAGGGCCTTGAGTGATATTAAGGAACGCTTGCGGTATAATAATTTGATATTAGAGACAAGATCCAAAGAAATAGATACAGTGATCAAACAAGTGAATAATACGCCTGATGTGCAAGTGGATGAAGCTTTATGTGGAACAACTGTAGTTGCCAATCAGTAAGAAGCATATACCGTATGCGATAATTTATATCTTAATCAATTTATTTTCCCCAGACTATATGAGCTGGTAGGTGATGATAACGCTATATCAGACACAGTCTACTTTTTGGCTAAGGCTTTAAATTCTGAAAGAATCGATCTAGCTACATTTATGAAAGTAAGTTCAGGTGGAAACCCTGTATGTACAGCAACATTCTACTTACAAAATTACAAATTTAGTTTACACGTATGCTATCTAGGGAACAATTTATGAAAAGAGCTTTGATCAAGAAGATTACACAGGCTGCTTGAAAAACAATACATACAGAATAAATATAATGAAGACGTATTTCGATTTTTGCTTTTTAATTTGCTTTTTTTTTCTCTTTTTTTTTTTTTTTTTTTTTTTTTTTTTTTTTTTTTTTTTTTTGGCAACCATTCATAATTAGACGCTTTTCATTAGTCAGTTCTCCAACTAAAAGAAAAAAAAATTGGGCATTTTATGTTTAGTTGGATCAAGTCATGGTCATTAGACGAAAAGACCATATAAGGACACATCCTCCATAAATTATCGCTAACAGAACAAAAATGATCAGCGGCTCAGTATACAACTGCCATGAACAAAAATAGAATGGATTGAATCCTCATGGCTTTCTTTTATTGGCTTTAATAATATGAGCACATGTAGACAGGTGTGTCAAAACGAATAATGGGGTAGATAGTGATTTAAATGTGTTTGAAACAAATGTCTACAATCAAAACTAGGGAGTAAAAGGTTAGAAGGTAATCCCTTCTTTCTTTTACAGCTACTGAAATAGATGAACACGTAACAAAGGACTCCGTTGATAATAAAAGTGCTGTTACCTACGCAGTAACAGCTATATAGAAATGAAATGTCATATAATTGTTATTCTATTAGTTTTTTTATGCAAAAACTCTTTTGACATGATGCTCACTGCAACCCTAAACTGAAACCTGTTGAATGGTCTTCATATCAAACACATGTGCCCAAATTCATGATCTACATAAGCAACATATAAAAAAGAGCGAACAATATGCGGTGAAAGAAACAATAATGAATATTCATTACTAAACTCATCAAACAGATAATAAAAAGTTAACAATTACATGCACTCGAATATAACATCATCTCGTGACAGATTTTCTTTTCTCGCTTTTTTTTTTTTGGGTGTTGTAAAGTAACTTTCTTCCTTAGCTTCTATTTATGTGCAAATTTTAATTGATACAGGTATGAGATATACGTGTATCATATAATGTTATGGGAAAAAATGTGTTATTCCATCGTACAGTGTGAAGAAGAAAAAGTGCGAGTAAATACTCCTTTTTATTGCAAAAAAGAATTGTTAAATAACCCCTTCTATTACTACTATCTCCGTTTTGTATTCACCCATGAGCGCCCTTGTCGTTATGGTAATTCAATGTTATAATTATCCTTTGTTTTATTCTTGCATTCTTTCTCTCTCTCTTTTTTTTCCCTTTTTTTCCATCTCTTGTTATTTCACGTCCCTTTGTTGTATAACACAGTGAGTATAAAAAAGGAAATCCGAACCTTATTAGATAATTAAATTATTAAATGTCTTAATTTTTTTTTTTATAAAAAAGACATTCAAATGGAACAAGATAGCCCTAAATCTATGGCAGTGCCAATATGGGCAATAGCCATTATCGCTATATTAGTTGTTGCAATAATCATTCTTATTATCTTCTATTTAAGACGACGTCGTACACGATCTTACTCAGTTGAGACAATACACCGAAGCGAAGATTACCCGATTAAAGATCACTCTATTAAAGATAATTCCATCAAAGAAATGAAGCAATCCGAATCGTTAGGATCATTTCAAACACTTGTAACACAACAAAAAAAGCAAAGATCAATGAAGTTTGACGAGTCATCTATTACGACTACACCTTTACCAACCCCACCTTTACCTAATATAAAACAACAACAACTAGAGGGGACTACTTCCCCTCTTAATACCAACAACAACAAGAAAGCGGATAAGCCTGCATCAATCTTTGACGAATCAGATTACAGTTATTCCACTCCTCCTGAGCCATCTTCACAGGAGATCAAAATTTCATTACCACTGCCACCCCCCTCTTCTTCGTTTTTCTCTGATAAAATGGAATTAAATGGAGATCATGGTCAAGATTTATTCAACATGTATCTTAACTCAAAACCTACTGAAAAAAGTGAATTTATTTCAATTGATTTGGAGACTGGTCCATCCTTTTACTCTAGTGCAACAGCCAACATACAACAGAAAGCAGCTACCATGAAGAATTCCCTGTATCAATCACTAAGAATACAAAAAGGTAATAGTGGTCGTTCGTCGGCTCAGCACATGTTTAGTGAACCACAGCAAAAGGCACCAAAAAATTCAGGAGATTCATATGGATATCAACCAGAATCTTCAGAAAAGACTCAATACATTCATAACTCTAGTACAATCACTACGGACTCAAATAAAACCGTTATTGATATGAGAGAGTTTAACAATACTACAAAACAGCCACTCAAAAACCTCACTGTAACTCGTAGTTCAAATGATATGGTTGCAATAGATGACGAGTCTCCGATTACTCCTAATCCAAATCTACAAGAACCAGTTCGTGCAGCAAAGCGCGTCATTCGATCTGCTTCTAGAAAGACAAAGACTCGTTCTATGGTCGTCAATGAAAAAGATCTTCTGCCAATTGAGGATGAAGAAAGTACGGATTATCAAGGCCTGGGTGGAACTGTAAAAGATTCGAAAAAATCAAAACGGGACTCGGTCAGATTTGCTAGTTTCCGTGGTCCTAGAAATAGCGGTGAGCATATGACAATTACGTCTGGCTCCATGAGACGTCTGGTGCGTGAAAGTATCCTGTTTGATGACGATGCTATTCCTTCCATGCCTCCTTCTGCTGCTGCTATGGCTTCTACTAGAAATACAAATTCACGAAAAAGTAATATCAGCGCTGTTGACATTGCTAGTTGGTGGGAAAGCAACAGCAATACCCCTAAAAATTCAAATTCAGCCACCATCACAGCAAACGAAGACAGTGATAATTCATTACCCCTATCTCAAAACATTTCTGCAGGATCAAACAGCTCTGGTGCCCCTCATCAGTACCGTGCCTCTCTTACAACATCTATTTTTGGTACTTTGTCAAAATCAAGTGCTGCAGTACTAAACGAAGCAAATCACGAAGCCGCTGGTGCTGCTAATGGTAATGCCACACGTCATAATTCATTTAGAAGAGGAACACTTAGTCGAAATACATTAAGAAATATAACTGCAGGTGCCACAAATGTAAATAGATCAATCAAAGGCTTGTTCGATAACTCTTCAAGCAAAGTAGTTCCTGATGATAGTCAAAAGATGGAACTTGATTCTGAGCCTGCTGTTCAGAATGAAGAGAAATTAAGCCCACATGAGCGTTATGGTTCAATTCGTCAAAAAAGTGTTCGAAACACAACTCAAACAAGGCCAAGTATACCATCAACGTACCTTCCCAATTCGGAGTCATCCACGAAATATGCGCTGAGTGACGAAGATTATTTCCCTGATCAACAAAATTCAGCTGTCGATCAAAAATTGGACGATCAAAAGAAGCTTAAAGAAGAACCCAAGCAAGGTATAATACCAACATCTGCCAACAGTGAAGTGGACACTATTAGACGCATGTTGCAAGATACCTGGAAAAATAATATGAAGGAAAGTGGATCTATGTTTAGTATTTCATCTGAGACCGAGAGTGTCGCTACTAACTCGACGCAACAATCGGGCTTAACACAACAGTCTGCATCCACTGCTGGCACAAGCAAATTTGTATCTCGGCATCAGAACCAGTCGCTTTTAACCAAGTCCTTGCTTACACAACAAGTCGTTAAGAGAGCCTCGCTTCTCGGTCGTACAAGACAATCTGAAGATTTTGTTCCTCAACAAGGTCCAGAGCCAACTGCTTCATTTTCCTCGTCTACTGCAAGAACCATGGTACCTGAGGCTGCAAATGAGCCAGCCAGTGTCCGATTAAATGCAATCAATCATGGAAGCAATAAAATCCAACAAAATGCATGTGACAATGTACTTTTAAACCGTCTTTCAACATCACCTACCTCACCTAGAAACAGCAGTGCTAATAGCAGTAGGGGTCATAGTAGAAAAAGCAGCGGAGGAAATAGTGCTGCCACCGCATTGCGAATTAGCTCAGGATACGCCATAAATGCAAAGACTTGGAATGGGCGAGCAAATCAAAAACGCAATTCTCGTCCGTTGGTAACACAAATTTTGGACGGCAACGATGATGAAACACCTTCAACACCAGATACCGCTCATCTTGTATCACCCGTAGAACAGAGTATAGGAAGAGCCAGTGTGAATAAACGTGCATTTTTTAGTACAATGAGGAAAGGCCAAAAGAACCGTGGTAGTATTCCTTGGATGGCAGAAGGGGATGATCAAGATAAAACGCCTGCTCAAATTGAGCGTGATAAATATTTAGAAGGAAAGTTTTAAATAAAATTTTTTTTTTGTTAAACTAGTAATACGATTCACATATAAGTAAAAAATACATCAAAATGTGATAAATCAATCTAAAATCATGTAACGAATTACACAAATCTGTATATCGCAACCTCTTTTATAACTGCGCAAAAGGCACGTCGTGTTCATTGTAAGATTAAACAATTTTTTTTTTGTCGTACTCTGTCTAAAACTTGTTAAATTGATTTGGTCACAAATCATCTGAAGAAATGATTAGGCAACGACTTAAATTTTGCGTGTGTAACCTATCACAGGAACAAGCTACAATCAGGGTAGAATGGATAATTCGACATTTTACCATAAAATTTTATTAATGAAAAAAGAAAGCACAGATAAATAAGGGGGTACGAAAGTAAACATGTACTAAGTTTACTTGGGGTTGAAAGGACATTTTCCAGAAGGAACAACCACTTCATCAGGGTTAGAAGAGCCGTCCTTTCTGTTTTTTGACATTTGTCTCAACATATCAGAAGGGTCATAGAAAGTCTCAAGCTCTTCAATCTCAAACTTGTCATTAACCTTGGCAACGGTGACACCAAAAATTTCAATCACCTCATTAGTAGCATGAGCTTCAAGCTTCTTACCGTCGCCCACCTTGATCGATAAATCACCATTGTTCAAACCCCAATGTCTCCACTTGAAAGCAACAACAGGGGGGCCGCTATAAACAGAGATAACTTCCCACGAAAAGGCACGAAGAGCTCTTTTAAAGAGCTTGTGAGATTCACTGAAATCCATATCACTAGCCTTGTAAAGCTCAGTATCACCAATGAGTGCATTATAAGTACCAATCTATTTCGCAAATGTTAGCCCAGGGAAACTGACACTTTAATCGTTTCATTATTTACCTGGAGCATACTTTCAATATCTTGCCATGGCTTGCCGTTGACAGAAAAGCGATACTTTTCTTGGTTAATGGTACGGATTTGGTCAGCACGGAGCTTATAAGACATTTCCTTTTCCCAGTTCTATATAATTAACCAAAAAAGAATATGAGTTAAGTACCAAGCGAATCGAATATATTAATATACAATTACCTTAACCAAGTTGGAGACGAGCCATTCAAGAGAGCCTTCTGCGTGAGTTTGCGTCTTTTCTGTAAAATATGTCAGTATAAATTTAATCATACATTACAATGTAATATTTTACCTTCTTCGTAAGTGGCATTCACCTTGGTGTAGTCAGGGATACGGTTGTAACGCCATTCATCATCTTTGTCACCAAGGACGGCATTAGGATTGGTCATGAAGTCAGGAAGATCCATTTTAGTGTAAGGGGTTTTTGATAAAAAATATGTATTTGTATAAAGAAAGGGAGAAAGCTGCTAAAGGTAAGCTTCAATTTATATTGATTTATTTAACCCGTTCATGACTGTAAAAAAAAACGCACAGATATTTTCAATTGTATGTATAGTGTAACATTATTAATGAGTCCCTATAAAATCATGTACTTGTAATCCAGAAAAAGTTTCTATATTACTATTACTGTTAAATCATAAATACCATTAGATTTTTACAATTATTTTTGAAACTATTATAACAGAGTGGCATATACTTTAATTACGAAAACACATCGATACAATATGTTTAACCTCAACTTACAATGTACATGTGTTACATTCAAATATTTATGACTATATTACAAATCAATGAAGAAAGACAAAGCATCTTGTACAATAAAATGCAGTTTGCAAACGTATTTCCGTGTTTAGATATTTAGGTATGATTTAATCTACTATAGCCGATAGTACACTCATATAATAGAGTTCATCACTATACAGTAGTTGGAATAATAGAGTGTAATTTGTAATAAGCAAGAGGGGTTTCTTTTAATTTACCGCATTCGTGCACGCGTTATCACTACACACTTCTATCCAGTAGGACAATGGTTTTCACATGCGCTTTTTGAAAATAAAAAAGAAGACAAGGTAAACTACACCGGCAAAATTTTGGTTTTTATGGTAATCCATCAATCGAGTCAAGGGAGGAA
This sequence comes from Mucor saturninus, assembly GCA_016758985.1. Taxonomy (NCBI): domain Eukaryota; kingdom Fungi; phylum Mucoromycota; class Mucoromycetes; order Mucorales; family Mucoraceae; genus Mucor; species Mucor saturninus. The sequence continues at coordinate 82,921 of JAEPRD010000116.1, forward strand.
AGTCTATACAGATGTAACCTTGTACGACAGTGCCAATTTTTAACTCATCCTGATAAAAATGTTTAAAGTTTTAATTTCTTTTTGACTATCCCTATATTATTTTAAAAGTGATAAAGCTTTTTACATAATTTTTATTGATAGACATAAACATAAAAAAAATACAGGATCAAACCATGAAGGCAGGCAACTAGTACAAGAAAAGACAACTATAACTTTATTGAGACAATATGTTTATCAGTGTGACACATGAAAAGTGATATTAGTACACTGTCTGACCAATTAAATAAACGACCTGTTATTTAAACAAGTGTCTCCAGCCTCCAATCGATGCTGATGTCTTCTTTTTATCCTCCCAGTTAGGCCTTTCGAGGAGATCTATTTTATTAAGTCATGTTATTTTTTTTCAGTATCAAGTCAAAAGTAACACAGTAGCAGTAGGCGGAGTTTTTTAGCGGAAGACGGGTTCTGCACAAGTTGTTAGTCACTACATATTTATTCTTTCAAACGCTGTATGGTCTAAATTTTAGACAGCAAGCTATTATTAGAGAGATATAGTCTTGGGGGGTTCTTTGTGTAGTCTTTTTTTCAACAAAGAGCAAAAAAAAAGAATGAAAAAACTCTAAAACTTTAATTGATGGTCCGCAACGGTTTAAGCAGACACTGAAAGGTCAGGAACAGTTCTAAACAGTTTTAAGGTCACACGACTGCTTATAGCCTTGCTTTCCATTTTTTTTTTCTTTTTCTCTTTCCCTCTTTTTTCAAACATATAAACATTAATACGCAAGAAAAAGTTGTGAAAATGGCGACAGCGACTAATGTTCATCAAACAATTGCTGTATATACACAAGGCACTAAAGCTTGGTTTGAAGATGACAGAGAAGCTTGGGTTTCCACCACATGTACTTCAACAACAGTAACTGATGCTAATGTGCGCTTGGTGTTTCAGAGTGACAATGACGAAAGAGTAAGGCAGTTTGTATAACGTGATATGTTATATATACATGTATATGCCGCACTTTACTGATAATATTATTGAATAGGAGTATGTATTTACATCCACCATTGTAGAGCTTGAAAAAAACAATGGATCAAAACTACCACCACTTCGTAACCCACCCAAAATGGAGTACACGGATGATTTGACAAACTTGAGTTATTTGAATGAGCCTGCAGGTATGATTTTTTTCTTACGGATATGGTTATACAGCATGAAAATAATATTTAATTAGTATTAAACACCATCCGTACACGTTATATGCAAAGATTAATTTATACGTATTCTGGTATTGTGTTGATTGCTGTCAATCCTTTTGACCGTGTGGCACTTTATGACCCTGATATTGTTCAGCAGTATTCTGGAAGAAGACGCGGTGAGCTTGAGCCTCATTTGTTTGCTATTGCAGAAGATGCATATCGTTGTATGATCCGTGAGCAAGTTAATCAAACTATTGTCGTTTCTGGTGAGAGGTAAAACATGAAACAAAGGGGTGGGGGGAAGGGGGTTTAAATATATCTAATTTTCTTTTTCTGGACAATAGTGGTGCTGGTAAAACAGTCAGTGCAAAGTATATCATGCGTTATTTTGCTACTGCAGATGATCAGGAGGTACAAGGAAAGAAACAAAAGTCTGGAATGACTGAGGTAGAGGAACAAATTTTAGGTACAACTTGCACTTTAGATACTATATTCATTATACTTATAACTTTGCTGTCTTGTAATAAAGCTACGAATCCTATCATGGAAGCTTTTGGAAATGCCAAAACCACTCGAAATGATAACTCTTCTCGATTTGGTAAATACATTGAAATCCAGTTTGACGACAGTGCAAATATTGTTGGTGCCAAAATCAGGACCTATCTTTTAGAAAGATCTCGTTTGATCTATCAGCCAGAAGTAGAAAGAAATTATCACATCTTTTATCAGGTACGCTTTCAAATGGAGAGAACCCGGGCGTGTGACAACATGTAATATTTATTTGTTTTGTTTTAGCTTTGTGCAGGTATTCCTCTATCAGAGAAGAAGGAATTCGAGCTTGGTGATTATAGTCAATTTCATTATCTTAACCAAAGTGGAAGTGGGATCATTCCTGGCGTAGATGACGCTGCTGAATTTGAAACGACGCAAAGGGCTCTATCCACCATTGGGTTATCTGTGCAGTTACAGTGGAAGATATTTCGATTATTGGCCGCATTGCTTCACTTGGGTAACATCAATATTACCGGTCGCGGCGATGCTATGTTATCTGAAACCGATGCTGCTCTTTTAACAACCACTCGTTTGCTTGGTATCAAAACTGCTGATTTCAGAAAATGGATTGTCCGTAAACAAATTGTGACCCGTTCAGAGAAAATCGTTACCAACCTGAGCCCCGCGCAAGCACATGTTGTAAAAGATTCTGTCGCTAAATATGTCTATGCAAACTTGTTCGATTGGCTTGTTAGCGTTACCAACGACAGTCTGTCTTGTCCCGATCCTAGTATGGTAGCAAACTTTATTGGCGTTTTGGATATTTATGGTTTTGAGCATTTTAAGAAGAATTCGTTCGAACAGTTTTGTATTAACTATGCAAATGAGAAGCTTCAACAACAAGTAAGTTACTCTTTAGTGTCAACAAAAGATGCCCCCCTTTTCTTTTTTCATGCAAACAAACTTATTTTTTCTACTTTTTATAGTTTAATCAGCACGTCTTTAAGTTGGAACAAGAAGAGTATGTTCGCGAAAAGATCAACTGGACATTTATTGAATTTAGTGATAACCAAAAATGTATCGAGCTGATTGAAGGAAAACTGGGTATTTTGTCACTTTTAGATGAGGTAAATAAGCAAAAAATAAAATAAAAAAGTAGGCGTATATATACAACTAAATACATTAAAAACAAAAAGGAATCGCGCTTACCATCTGGTTCAGATCAAGGGTTTGTACAAAAACTCTACTCAAACTTTGAAGGTCCCAATTTCAAAAATTATTTTAAGAAACCCCGTTTCTCAAATAATGCATTCACTATTGCGCATTATGCTTTGGATGTGCAGTACGAAGCCGAGAGTTTCATTGATAAAAACAAGGATACCGTACCGGACGAACATTTGGCTCTTTTACAAGGCTCGGATTTCGATTTCTTGACAGACGTTTTGGATAAAGCCGCTGCCAATACTGCTCAAGCTGCTGTAAGTATAAAATTTTATTTTTAATAATGAATTTTGCCTGACATCCATTGCCATAGCCTGAAAATAGCAAACGTATGAGTATGATCGCAAGAAAACCTACACTCGGTTCTATCTTCAAGCTGTCGCTTATAAACTTGATGGATACTATTGGTGGTACAAATGTTCATTATATCCGTTGTATCAAACCCAATGAAGCCAAGATTGCTTGGGAGTTTGATCCCAGTATGGTTCTTTCTCAATTACGTGCATGTGGTGTTTTGGAGACAATTCGCATTAGTTGTGCAGGTTATCCATCTCGTTGGACCTTTGAAGAATTTGCCGACCGTTATTTTGCGCTTGTTTCTTCCAAGCATTGGGATCCTCAAGTTAAACCTGAAGTGAGACAGCTGTGTTCTGTCATCCTGGATACTTCCATCAAAGACGAAGATAAGTATCAAGTGGGCACCACCAAGATCTTTTTCCGTGCTGGTCAGGTATGAAAGAAACATAGAAATTGAATACTTTTCAATGGGGGTTTTGACATATTTTTTTTTAGCTGGCTTATTTAGAGAAACTGAGATCAGACCGTTTTAATGAATGTGCTGTGACATTACAAAAGCATATGAGACGCTTTATTTACCGTACGCGTTATATTCGTACCAAAGAGCTTGCTGTTCAAATCCAATGTGTAGCACGTCGAAAAGTCGCTTTGGCCAACATGCGAACCCTCAAAGAAGAAAAAGCTGCTATCATCATTCAGAAAAATTGGCGCAGATATGTTGCGCGTAAACAATTTGTGTCCAAGCAAACCTTTATTCTCAAACTTCAAACAGGTAAAAAATATACAGAAGCTTTTAATAGAGTTATACTAAATCTGACTTATGATAAAAGCATCTCGTTCCTATTTGGCTAAACGTAACCATGTGGCACTTCGTGAAAACTGTGCTGCTGTTCAAATCCAAAAGCTTGTGCGTGGTTGGTTTGCAAGAAAGAGTTACAAGGCCAAGCGAGAACTTATTATACATGTGCAATCATGTATTCGACGAAATATTGCTCGTAAAAAGTTACTTAACTTCCGTTCAGAAGCCCGTTCTGTCAGTCATTTCAAGGAGGTTTCCTACGCACTTGAAAATAAGGTAGTCGAATTAACTCAAACTTTAACAGCAGTAAGAGATGAACGAAAATTAGCCAATGACCGTTCAGTCCAACTGGAAGCACAAATTAAAAACTGGGTGGACAAATACGAAAAGATGGAACGCAAGGCCAAAAATTTGGATGAGAAACTTCAAGAACCCACCGTACCTAAAGAACAACACGATCAGTTACAAGCAGAGTTGACTGCCTTGACAAGTGAACACCGTATTGCCACTGAAAAGGTGAAAAGTCAGGACCGTGAATTAACCTTGATCAAAACACAACTTGAGGCTGAAAAGACAGCCAATGCAGGTCTCAAAAAATCTTTGGAAGAAGCAGATGAACGTGCTAAGAATGCAACAGATGAATCTGAAGTCGCTGAACTTCGTAATCAGCTGGCTGCACTCAAGACCCAGCTTTCCCAAGCACTACATGCACCCCGTAGGCAAGGCTCAAACAATGCTTTGCGTGGGATTTCCCCGGCTCCTCCAGGTATGCGTGGTCCATCCCCTTCGCCCAATAGGTCTTTGGATCCAGAGTCTGTTCCTCGTCACAGAAGCAGATCTCCGGGCGGCATCTATCCAACACCCATTACCACCTCCACAGTTTCTACAACCCTTTCTGCACCCAATAATAGAAAACCTCGTCGCAATAGTTCGGCTGACATGCTCAATGGCAGTCGACTCAAGAACTCGATTGAAAATATTCGAAATAATGAAAACTTTGGCAAGAATCCCAGACCGGCGTCTATTGATCATTTTAATACTCTCTTGGGCGCTAAAAATGCAAGTGGCTTATCGGGGGCTATTGATGAAAGTCCTGAGGAAGAGATTCATAGTTTATTACGTAATGAAGGACCATTACAAGAAGAGATTCTGGAAGGACTTATCAAGTCAGTAAAGATGCCATTGCCAACATTACAAAATCCACCTTCGCAAAAGGAAATCTTGTTCCCTGCACATACCATTAGTGTCTGTGTCAATGAAATGTGGGAGTTGGGCTATATTCAAGAATCCGAAAAGCTCTTATTTAACGTCATGGATACTATCCAAAAGCAGTTCTTAAGTTTCACAGACGAGGATGCAGTAGTGCCGTGTACCTTTTGGCTAACTAATGTTCATGAATTACTATCCTTGATCTGTATTGCACATAATGAGATTGATCAAGATATCTATCAAGACAAACGCAAGTCTGTGGGTAGACATGATTTCTCAAAGTTAATGGAAACCATCAAATTTGAAATGCAATGCTTGGAAGATAACATTTATCACGCTTGGATGAAGGAAATTAAAAAACATCTTAGTAAAATGGTCATACCTGCTGTTGTTGAAGGACAATCCCTTCCTGGTTTTATTACAAGTGACAACGGTCGTTTCTTTAACAAGTTACTCATTGGAACAACGCAGCCCACATACTCTATGGATGAACTTTTAAACTTTTTAAACAAGATCTGGCGTACAATGAAGTGTTACTACATTGAACAATCGGTTGCAACCCAAGCCCTAACAGAGTTATTAAAGTTAATTGGTGTATCTGCTTTTAACGATTTGCTCATGCGAAAAAATTTCTGTTCTTGGAAAAGAGGTAAGGCTATATAAACCTGGCTAATGGATTAGGAGGACTAAAGGGTAGCTTTTATTTAATTTTGTAGCCATGCAAATTCAATATAATATTACACGTATTGAGGAGTGGTGCAAGAGTCATGATATTCCTGAAGGAGCACTTCAACTTGAACATTTGATGCAAACAACGAAATTACTTCAGTTCAAGAAGGCAACGTTAGAAGACATTGAGAACATTTATGACGTGTGTTGGATATTATCACCTACACAAATCCAGAAGTTGATCTCACAATACTATACTGCAGACTATGAGAATCCAATCAAACCCGATATACTTAAAGCAGTTGCCTCACATGTTGTAAGTGGCGATAAGAGTGATGTATTACTTTTAGATTCCGTCTCCATTGAGAATACATCAAACCCATTTGAAGTACCCGTTCCAAGAGATACCAGATCAGAAATTTATCTTCCTTCTTGGGTAAAAACTATTTTTAAAACTTGTAATACTCGAACGTTGTGATACTGAACTTTTATTTATCTTATAATAGTTAAACTTAAAGCGTCTTCGTCGGTTAACAACATTAATCCAACAAACCAATGAAAATAATGCAATTGTTACATAAAATATTGGTGCACAACAGCAAGGAAAAAATCAAACGCCTCATCTATGAACAATACCTCCATTTATAAATTAATTATCTATGTAATCTATATACAATAAAATCTACTCTTTTCTTTACATGATGATGTCCAGTATTTTTTTTATCTTTATCCATATTAGTATTTTGTTTTTTAATTTTATTTTTTGCCAAGAAAATAAAATAATGAGACCATGTAATTCACGGAATAAATATTGACAGGTTTTGTCAAAAAAGGCCCTTATACCGTCATTCTTTCTGAGTTGTTAATTTTAAATATTATTTTAACATCTGGATTTGGTAAAAATAAAACCCAAATTAGTGTAGTTTGGGTACACAAAAATGCCAACGAATCATCAACGAGCTTAGCCCCCTTTATTTTCGACTCAAGACGAGCAAGAGATTGCTGACTCATACAATAGTAATGGCATTTTTCAAACAAACAGTAAAAAATATCCCCTTTTGCCTTAACATAATTCCCTGCCTTGGCATGACGTAAGGGACACACAACCTTATTCGGTCGAGACCATAGTTATTGTTATACAACCGTAATCTGAGAGAGAAAAAAAAAAGCACATATAAAATAAAAAATAAAAAAATAAAAAAAAAAGATCTCATTGTGAAATAAAACTTCTCATTTCTTTCTTTTATTCCTTTTTTTTTATTTTTTTATTCTAAACCTTTTAAACTTTTATAGCAAATATGTCTTTAAGCAGTGACGACGCTACTGTCAAACGACAAAGAGTGAGCCGTGCATGGTAGTGTACCTTACATATCTATTTACCCACATTTATTTTTTAACATGCTTCCCCTTAGTGACTTGTGTAGAAAGAAAAAGATCAAGTGTGACGGTACCGCACCCGTCTGTAGTAATTGCCAAGCATTCAACTTGGAATGTAGTTACAAGGACACCACCAAAAAGGTGAGTCACTATCGCTAATCATAAGCCCGCTTTATCGGGTCTAACATTTTTTTTTTCTTTAAATAGAGAGGGCCTCCAAAAGGATATATTGAAGCAATAGAAAATAGATTACACAAATTAGAAAGTTATCTTAATGATATCGTAAAACAAGAAGAAGAAGATCCACGCACTAAAGAACTTTTGAAAGAATTACAGTCACCATTAGAAACACCACTCGGTGAACAAATTAAAGCAAGACCTCAACGTAGACAACGTAGACGCCCGATACCGATTGAATCCGTCACACCACCTATCACTGATTCACCTTTATCGCCTTTATTTGATAGCCCAACACTAAGTCATAGCGAGATACCCTTATCTAATGATGAACAACCAATGCAAAGTACGTCCGATCTTAATGACGGCAAAGGTCAATTATCAATGGATGAAAACGGTCAGGTCCGATACCTAGGAAAATCTTCTGGATTCTATCTTTTACAGAATAGTAGAACTTATCAAAATGGCGCATTTCATTTCTCAGGCTACAAGCATAAACTTTCCTCTGAAAGTATAAATGAATTTGTCGCCCCAAAAAACAAATATTCAAGCACGGATCCCTTTGAACTACCCCCCACTGATTTATCCGAACATCTCATTGATTTATATTTGACTCATTTTTATCCCGTTCTACCAATGTTCTATAAAAGGCGTCTCATCTGCAGTCTGTCTCCCTTAGAGCCTATCTCTCCACTCTTACTAAATGCAATTTATGCTATTGCGTCACGAGTCACCCCTGATGAACGCGTGAGATCTGATATCTCTTCACCTGATACTGCTGGTGATGTCTTTTTTGAAAGGGCCAAATGCTTGCTTGATGATTATTATGACACACCAAGAATATCTACTGTACAAGCTTTACTACTGATGGCAAGTCATCAAATGGGTGCTATGAAAGCGGCAAGAGCCTGGCTATACAGTGGAATGGTAAAGAAGAAAGAAGGCATGCACATTTACTATATATAGAAAACTTACATTTTCACACTTTAGGCTTTTCGCATGGCACAAGATTTAGGCTTGAATCGTAACTGTGATCACTGGAATATCTCGCCTGAAGAAAGAGAAAGGAGAAAACGTGTCTTTTGGTGCTGCTTTATTGTTGATAGAATTACAAGTGCTATTTATGGTCGTTCTGCCAACTTTGAAGAAAGAGATTGCGATGTGCCGTTTCCTTCAGTAGATGATGATGAATGGATTAAACCCGCAAGTAAAGATTCGTCTAGACCTCCTGCAAGACTCTTGGAAGTGTTTATTCAATCAATTAAGATTTGCGACATCTTGGGTCATGTGTTGAAAAATATTTATTATGCAAAAGCGAGACAACATACTTCTGCGCATCATATTGATAACATTTTAACAACATTGAACAGACAACTCAATCAATGGCATGCAAGTTTGCCTCTTGCTTTACAATACAAATTACCAAACACGCAAGCCGGTGAAATGGCTCCTGATCCACCTTCTGCTATCTGTCAATTACACTTGATTTATTATACAACTTTGATTCTGTTGCATCGTTCTTTTATTCCTGGCCCAACTCAAACTCAATCGCCTAACAATCTTCCCTCTTACCGCATTTGTGAATCGGCTGCTACTTCTGTTCTTGATATCATCAACATTATGCTTGGCGAAAATCACTTGAAGTATGTATACAACTTTTCTGTCTTCTTTGTCTTTACTGCTGGTATTATTTTTATCAAGTTGGCATCTTCAGACGATGCAAGCACAGCTTTTGACGCGAGAATCAATATCAATCGAATCATGCGTGCCTTGGATGAACTAGAAATCACTTGGCTAAATGCTGCCCGTTGTTGCAATATTTTGGGTGAATTAGCTGGCTTGCGTGATATCAAACTTGAATGCGATAAATTTGTGCCAAAAGAAATATCTAAAGCAAGTCCTCCTCCTTCTATAGCTGTTCCTAATTCTCCAGAACTCTCATCGACCATACTCTCTTCATCCCCACAAGATATGGATATCACGATGCAATACAGCCAAAACAATACAACACGACCAATGGATACCTCTTCCAACGACTATAATAACAACTGGAATCCGCATCACCACAAGAGTGCAAGCATGTCTGATTATTCTCATCACCAACATAATCAACCCCAGCGCTCATCAACCGATTACTTTAGCCATAACAGCCATACTAGTAATTTTCCCTTATTTTCATCATCGCCACCCTCTATGAGCGTGACATCTCAGATTCCAATTTCATCTGTGCGTTCATCTTCAACTCAAAATCATCGTGCTTCTTCATCTCCTACATCCTCATCATTTTTAAACAATACCACACCTACTATGGATCCATTTGCAGCACCTGGCATTATACCTACGCCCGCGTCAAATCAAGCTGAGCAATTTGATCCACTGGGTACAGCCTTTTGGGGCATGCCGACATCACTCGATACGGATGAATGGAATGCTTATTTCGGAAACCAACAAGTCAATAACACAGCCCCTACTAGCCAACCTACACCGACCAATCAATTGAGTTCTATGTTACTTTCATCGTCTGCATCTTCCGTTTCATCATTCATGTACTCCCAACAACCATTGCACAGGCTATCCTCTACATCGTCCGCTTCCATGGATCTACCGAATTCTCCCTCTCAAAGCTTCTTGTTGGGATTTTTGGATGAAAATAAGAATTCTCGTTTGGTGTCGTCTCCTTCGCCTATAAATGCCACAACCTTAGAATCATCCAACGTATCGGCTGACATTCGTTACTGGTAACACAACAACAATTGGTCATTCTTATAAATCGACACAGTTGTCCTTCTTTTACATAATTTTTATTATACTACACTTATTTTTTTTAAGAAACAAGAAAATAAAACCCTGTACAAATCTGTCTCATATTCATTGGTAAATCAAATGACCATAGTACACAATCGTGCTACAATTTACAAAAGAGCACATGGCACATAAGGTTAAAGTTTTCTAATCTTGAAACCTTCTTTTCCCGGGTTTAAAAAACCTGTAATTATTAAATGGGAAAAAACCAAAGGCGTGAACTTTTCCATTTCGCAATAGTCGCACAAATGAGGCTTGCCTGGTTATTATAGTATCACAGCATACTTGTTTACGGTGTTTAAAAATGCTCGCAATTCCTGGTAAAAAGCTTAATAAGGCTTACTCCGACTATATTTTAGGTATTTCGAAGCATTTGATGAAGTAAATACTTACACTTAATGCTTTAAAACTAGTTATGGAAACTTGCCTATCCTTAAATTTGTCTTTGCATATATTGGGCTTTATGAAATGTAGGTGCACATTTATAACAGCCGATATGAGTCTAAGTATCAAAAGTATTAGATCCAAAACTTATTTCAGCGTCAATTCGAATGTACACCCATAAGACAAAAACTTGACAAAATCGGGCCATAGAATTACAAAAAATACTGTTTTCTATTTCAAAAATCAGTATTTTGGTCTCATAAAACTCTCTTATGAAACAGCTCTTTCTAGAAAACTGAATGATTGTTGTGTTTTCATTATTTTATATATAATATAAAAACAATCGTTTGGTATTATTAAATCCATGTTTTTTAAGAACATGGTTTATAAACGGGTTATATATACGGTTTGTGTTCAAAAGAAAAACAGGTTAAAAAAATAGGCAAGATAATAGCTGCTGATAAATCTGATCCAGCATTTAATAAATCGAAGGGGGGCCGTTTTTATTTCGCAGCAACCGTTATTTATTGTCGTTTTAATTGCTAAACTTAAGCAATTGTTTGTAAAATTATTAAGCTAAAATACCACAGCACTGATAGGTTTACATTACTAAAACAAGTTAGTAAAGCTGCAAAGCTAGCTCAAGATATATCATCATATATTGCCTATAAGTTCTATATATTAGTCAATTAACATCTGACTTCAGTGTACCACTAAGATAAGAATACTCTTCTTAAACATTGCTTTTAAAAACTGAGAAAAAAATTACTTGAATTTTAATGAGGATGTCTGGAGAACAATACTTTGCTGTACACCATTTACAATCATTGATATTTGATTTAAAATAGAGGCCTCTTTTCAAAACCAATTAAAAATAAAAAAGAGTAGTTTGAAGAATGGTTTATAGTAACTATGAATTTGATTAGATGCTTTCTTTTTATAGACACAGATCAGTATTTAAAACTAGCATACAATGCTGAGGGTAAATGTAGCTATATATATACTTCTTCAAGCAGAGCAGTGGCACACGGTATGTTGGTGGATTAGCGAAGGTAATGTGGTGGTGGCGGTCACTGATTTCATCAGGAGTACTCTAAAAAGACCATATTACCGCTCATATTTTACAATTATTTCATAAGTCTATTTGGCAAGATGCATTAATCAGATTGTGAATAGTTATCGCACTTGTACATAGATAATATAGCAGGCATAAACACAGCAATCAGACTCGATAGTCCATTGTTTGTCATTACATTCATTTTATCAGTTGCACCTTCTACGACTCAATATTTAGTGCGGACAATATATAAAACAATTAATCACGAGATTTCAACGTTAGTCTAGATGATGTTAAACATTAGTTTGTTTTTATTTTCTTGCCTAATAATGTGAGATAAAAATAACGATATCATGTTAAATGACTTGAATATGTAACCTTTTTCCAAATTTGGCTTGACAGTGGTAACGGGTGCATTGCGTTTGATTTATTAGCATTATATAATATTAGATAAAGGCTAGATCATATTGTTCTTTAATAACAATGAAAGCCTCAATGCTAAATAAGAACTTTTACAGTGTGACAGTTAGCATTTTTTTATAAAAATTAGTGCGTGGCAAACATGCTTTTTCTATTAACTTTGTTTTCAAAGGTTCTATTTCTAATGTTCTGTTTTTGTGCAAATATTGCTGTCGGGTAATAGATAACAATTATCACGCCACCATGTTTCATTCTTTACTTTTATCTTTTAAAGATAGTTAATTGCCGTGGTATTGATTTTTTAAGTGTAAACGGGGCTAAAACAATTAGATGTTTTGCAAGATCTTGGTTCCTCTTAATTGCTATTTTTAATTGTACACAGATAAACCTTTTGCCAAAATGATGTTGCAAAAAAAAAAAAAAGCTAAAGTGAGTCACGCCTTTAAAAAAAACGGTGTCGCACAATTCTAAAAAAGAGTGTCGATGCCGTACTGTACATATAATGGCCTGCAAGGCGATCATTAAAACGTCTAGTAGAATAGTGCTCAAACCTTTCAAAAGATGATTGAGCGACTTAGTTGCTAGCGGCTGCAATTATTTGAGGAACATGCTTACTAAAACTAAAGGCTTAAGCTTTATTGTTCCCAAGGTTATTAGTATTTACTCGTTTCCTGTGATATAAAATTTAATCCTGCTGATTAAAAAATTTGTGAGCAAAATGGTGGGTTTGCATTGTACATACTGAAAAGGCTTTATTCGAATAAACATACCCTACTAAGAATTTTTCAGATTATATACTAGTGCCTCTTCCTATTCTTTTTATTAATTAACAAGACTGCAATAAAGTATCATTCATTTATCCATGCATACATACTAATATCCTAAATTATTCCGGTAGAAATTACAAAGTTTTAAACATTATAGATCATTAAGTGTAAGTTAACAGTGGCGGCAGTAATCTATCATTAGATCTAATTAAAGGACTCAAATTGCAAGTGATTTAACCAAGTCTAAGTATATATTTATTGTGAGTCTAAACAGTTTTAAGTTTTTGCGTTATTACAGTTAGATACAGCTAGTCTTTGCTATAGGATGGTGGCCTCCTAGGTTGGGTTCTTGGGCTTCAGACACTCTGTTAATAGACAGACTGTAAATGGGTGTGATTATACTAACTTTCTGGTCTTGGCTGGGGTGATGTCTGTAAGTGATATAAAAAAAACACATTTGCAAAAAATTACGGAGGTCTAGAAATTTCCAGAAATCATAGCTGGAAATGTTATAGTTGACGACACATTGCAGCCAAACGAGAATGACTCAGAACTGACATGCTACAGAAAAGCGGCACCCATTCTAGATATTTTACTGAAATATTCGAACTTTAACTTGTTAGAGTAAGTAGATGACATAAAAGTCCTTTCATTCACGCTTCCTCGAAATGTACTTATTTTCCTATTCCATATAGTGACAAAAGACCAAGGAAATATTTATGGAAATAATATATCTTTGAACCGAGGCTATGGTCGTCGAATTGATCTTTTATTGTCTACAAGTAATATCGAACTATCAACTAACGAATGGAAGCGAAAGAAAGTTAATCAGGAGCAATACCTGATCCAGCAAGCCAAAAATATTTGAATGGACAAAGCCATTCTTAGTTAGTATACTTCTTGAACTACCCCTTTCTGAAAATGATTTTAAAATTGTTTATACGCTTGGTATGGGCTGGGTTGGTAATTTTATTTCCTATTGCCTCTAGCATATACATACATATATGTATATATATTTGAATAATAGGGTTGTTGACTATTTAAAAAATCCATAGGTCCACGTGGTTACATGTTTGCTGTAAAGAAAATCAATGATATCTACATGCAACAAGACATGTATTTCTTTAACAAGTGTGATATAACCTTCGGTATAAGATTCATTATGGTAAGGATCTTTAACAATAGTATATTTATTATTTTTATCACGATAATAACGTATACTTTGTATCTAAAGTAGAACATGACGCGTAACTAAAGTTAAACGGTAACGTGAGTTGTGTATATAAGGCAGGAGACGCTTTCACATAGCCAAACGCACCGACAATCTTTCCATACCAGAATATCTACATCAATAGTTTTTGTTTACAACCACTCTCAAAAGCTTGTATATTATGAAAATCATCATACTTATTTGAAAGATACAATCTTAAAAGGAAAGATTGCAAAAGAAGATGACGACTTCTTTTTGAGCTTCGCTAATGGAACTGATAATACTGGTATTGCTTCAAAAGGACTATTACCGAATGCATGTTCAACTCCTATAAAAGCTAAGAAAAAGCAGTTAGATTTATCATAATGATACACGAAGAAGATTGTGTGTTGAATGGCTATTCCTTTAAGTGCAAACATAAATACTCATATTCTAGATAATAAATAGTTTATTATAATTTTCTTTTCTATTCATAATTCCATTTCATCGCATCATTTATCTGTTAACTTATGTCTATAGCTGTTCAATAAGCTTTTGTCTCAACTTCAAGTGACTTATAAATAATATATGAAAAGTTTGTTTTCTGGTCACGAGGTTTAAAAAATACCCTAAATTTACGTCTTTTGAAAAGATTCAAGCATCATTTACGCCTAGTCCGTGTCTATTTTCCTTAAAAGCAAACTCCTGGTTAAAAGTCTCATCAATGACACAGCTTTACGTAAGCACATGGCGGCAATAGTTCGAGATCCGAGCTATTTTCATGTACGACATTCCGTCTATGTTTTTTGTTGAAATTGTGCATAAAATTACGGAACTTGAATAAGGCTATGCCGAAACACTTTTAAAGTTATCTTTATCAATTGAGTTTACATGTTGGGAAAGTGAGACATACATTAATCTATTGCTTTGTCTCACCATAAATCCTAAGATAGAACACCGGTTTCTGTTTACAAAAACGGTATTTCTGTTAGAAGAAGAGGCTAAATAAATGGCGGCTTAAATTTAATCAACTAAATCCAGAAATTCATAAGCGGTACACAAAAGAAGTTTCAACATCAAGATATAATTAGGCACATATTTATTAATCACTTCAGGTGTTATACCAAGGTATGCTATGAAAATAATTATTGCATTTTTGTGTTTTCATGTTTGATTGCTTTTGAATGCTCGGGTTTTGTAGTAACGAAATAAGCATAAGCATTTAAACCAATTTTACTAGTCATAGCCAGTGCTACAGTTATTATTAAAGATAAAGCGGCATACAAATCAATATTATGTGATTTGATAAAAGACATACGTTTATCAGCCGATTGACGATGTGGCAGTTTACCATCTTTATGAGTATAAGCAACCTCTTCCACCAGGTCAGCACCGCGTATTATACCATGTTCAGAATGAATTTGAGTTAGTGCTTGCATGCGGTTAACATTATCTCGAATTTTTCCGTCTTTATCCTCTGTGACATTTTTAAAAAGTTCGACGGCCTCTTCAGTTGTGGTATCATACTTTAAAATACCGCCTAATCCACCTCGTTCAATCATTAATGAATTACCAGGCTGATCACCAAAGAAAGGAAACATAATCATCGGGGTACCAGCATACATGGATTCATACCAAGATCCCAACCCACCATGCGATACAAAAAGGCTTACTGAAGGGTGTAGAAGAACTGCTGTTTGAGGTGCCCACTTAACCAAACGAGCATGGGGGTTGGCGTGATTGAACATGTCTTTGATGTCGTAAGTTAATCCTGAAGATGTTGTAATTGTTTGAGGGAAAAACTCTGCTGAATTAACTGTAGCCCACAGAAACCCATCAAGTGTACCACCTTCAAGACTTTCCAAAAGACTTGTTAATATGAGCTCTATATTCTGGTCGGATGGTACGGCATTTTGTCCAAAGGAGATATACCCAACGCGCTTATGCAAATTCAAGTAAGTTTCGAGATCATTGGACAAAGGGGTATACTCTTTAGGTATGATAGGGCCAACAAATTCTGCCAAAGGACCAATGGGTCTTGCAGGAGTGAACCCAAACAGGCTATTGACCAGTTTTAAAGAATTTTTCCATGTCTCCTCGGGAGACTCGAGCTTTGCGTCAATACCAATAGCTCTCCTTTTAGTAGTCAAAAGTTTTACATAAGGGTAAAATCTGTAAAGGGCAATCCAAGGCCTAATGAACTTGTTATTGAAGCGCATTGAAAAGCTCTGAAATTCTGTTGTAAAATCGCTTGATGTGAACATCTTGTTATTGATGTACGGTGCGCTAGATTCTTGGTAATTACAACTAAGTCCCGTTTTCTTTTTTCTTTTTCTTTTCTCTTTTGGTATTTACCTTTGGTCATTTCAGTAGCAGCAGTAACAATATACGGAATTTTGGCGGTTGTTGCAGCGTCAACGCAAGATTTTAAAAAATGATCACATAAAACGACATCAATCATATTGCTTTTAAAATATTTCAAAAACGAAAAGTAATCTAACATTATGATTAATCAAAATCACTCCTTTCTTTTTTATTTTAAAATGGTTTTTTACCTCGTTCATAATCTTGATTCATCATTTCCATACCTTTGGGGAAGATTTTAAGTATGTCTTTTCCGGGTATTATTTGCCTCATCATTCCAACTAAATCAAAAGAAGCCCTTGGCCCGAGATCAATAGTTCTGACATTGTGATAGGGTTTCCCAAATCGAAGATCTTCAGTCTAAATCAATACAAGTAATTTAGTTTCAAATCCCTCCTGTATCAAACTTTTTCTCTTTTTTGAAACACTTACTGTTGTCAAATACGAAATATTATGGCCTCGTTGTCCAAGCAAGTCGACAATAGAAAGTACCCAGTTATGGTGAGATGAACCACCACCCCCTACGCCCAGAGCAATGTTCTTGAAATTACTGTCTCTAAAAGTTGGCTGTATTGTCAAAGCATTGACATATAGAACCATGAGACTAATGAAGCTAGCTAAACTCGCTATAGAAAATCTCATTTTTGTGATTGAAAAAAGTAAAAGACAAACAGGAGCTGGTTACAGAAGTAAAACTTGTTATTTATATTTAAACATTTGATAATCTACATAAGATAGCTGCGGAGAGAAGCATTAATTGGGTCAAGTAAATAATAATTAAAATAGCAGCGTAAGGTATTTTTTGGCGAGTGTGAATTTTATGCTACTTTTACCATTACCTTAGCAAACAAGGTTTTCATTCTACCTCCTGACCTATAAATAATATCTAAATTAAGACGTGTAAGTTTTTTAACTTTACAATCGATCCATACTGAGCTCGGCAATGAAGAATTAAATTATCCGTTCATGTAATTAAACTATAGTAGCTCTTATGCAAGGATCGGTTTGTGTCAAAACTTAATCTATACTTCAGCTTATAACATGACAACATTTATACTCAAATAATACTCAATTTCTTAAAGGGTTGAACAAAAAAAACCTCCCAGTTGGTAAATTCTGGCATATAAAAAAGTTACACATGAAGAACGACTGTCCCGTTATAAACTTACAAATGTTCCCTTACATGAATTATCTAATTTTAGAAAACGTAATGCACGCAAACGGAAAAATTGATCAGATATTTATCCGGTACCGACATGAATCATAATTACGGGTTTGAAAATACCGGATCGATTTTTCCATTGCATGTAGACTTAGCGTTCAAAATTAGTGGTCTCTCGAACCAGCTTCAATATCACATATCATATTCACAAATCGTATCATTTTTTGTTTTATTTTCCAAAAGAAAATAAAAGAGACCAAAATTGGTTACACATTATGAAGAAACGAGACCAGATGGATTAAGGTAAAGTATGGCATAATTATTCATACATGAAACAAGAGTATGAGATCTTGAGAGACTAAATAAGTTGTTGCCAAAATGTTAACTATAATAAGTTGATACTATTTGCCAATGTTTCGTGCATAGAATGGTGATAAATTGTAGCAGTAAGGAAACGTAAGGATGTTTTGATTTAAAGTAAATGTCGGATATTATTAAGTTTAGTTTTTTTACCCAATTTGAGTACTTGCAGAGACAGTACATAATATAATACAGTGCATATCAATTGAGGATTTATATACAGGGCGGATTGTGTTAGAACGTCTCTTGCTTGGGTATGGATACTATGAAGTAGAAAGTTTGCGGTTGAGTTTAGTAGTCAACTGTACCAAACAACCTATCCAGATGCGACAAATTGGAACAAAAATAATATTCACTGAGTCATTAGGTTCAAACAATCAGTATTGATCATCACTTAATAGATCAACTGCTTCCATTCTTGAATAATTTTAGATATGAGTGTCCACCTAGTAATGGAAGTAACGAACTGGGTACTGAGAACATCCGGCTTTTCATGTAGGCCGAGTTATTGTATTGATAGAATTATCAACATTCTAGTGTACATCCGTACCCAATTGCTTCAATCAATTGGCAGTGTATACAATTTGTTAAAATGAATTCAATATTTTAACACACATTCTTATATTTAGTATTCTTAGAGTAGTGATTAAAATATTAGTAGGCAAAAAGTCTGTCGAATATCATTTTGTCTGCATCATCGATACCCATTCCTTTGGGCAATAATGTTAAAGTTATTAAAGTGGTATAGAGTGAATTTTTTTGGTGGGTCATTTATTTTTTAGGTTTTTCTTTTTCAGTCTGTATTTACTGTATGTACATTTTTCTCTTTTATTATTTTATTTCTTCAACTCGTTTAAAAAAGCTTGTGCGCCTTCAACAATGAGTTGATGTTCGAATGAGTGTATGCGGTTTTCGAGGTCCTCAAGTGTATCAGTTTCATAAATAGGCACTTCACGTTGAAGAATGACATCACCTCTGTCAACATCAGCAATGACTTTATGAACCATAATACCAGTATTTTTAACTTCCCCCTTTTTAAAAGCTTCAAAGGCACGGTCTATAGCATGCGCACCGTCGAATTGACCAGGTAAAGCCGGATGAAGGTTCATGACATTGTTAGTAAAGAATGACAAGAATTCAGGCGATAAAATATGCATCCAGCCAGCTAAAATAACTAGATCGGGATGATAATTTTCTTGAATAGTCTTTGCGACGTGGATATCAAAATCGACACGTGTTTTTCCATTGTCCTTAAATTGCTTGAGCGAAAATGTCTCTGTAGGAATACCTGCCTTCTTTGCGCGTTCCAACCCGAAAGCATTCTTTCTGTTTGAAACAACAGCAATAATATTCCCCTTTAAGCTTCCTTCTTGGGTGGCGTTGATTAATGCTTGAAGGTTCGTTCCTGAGCCTGAAATAAGTACGACAATAGTAGGAAGTTGGGTTGACATTTTTTGTGTTCAAACAAGAAAAGAGGGTTAAAGAAAGGTACCTGCAAACTCATCTAAAGATGAGACGGTCTTTTAATATATTAATATGCTATGGCTCATAGTAGATGTGGCTTATTCATGCCATACGCTTTAGTTTTCGGACCTTTTCAAAAAAAAAAAAAAAATTCAGGCTGAGATACAGTATTTTAACTTGAAATTGAGACGATTTCTGTTTTTTTTTAGACCAATAAAATTAATTTTGAGACGGTTGAGTTTTTTTTTCTAGACGTAGTCGCTCACAAATTTAGACCAATAATATTTATTTCTAGACTTAATTTTTTTTTTTAGACGTGTGGTTTAAATTTTTAGACGAGTTTGATTTTTTTCAATATCATTTGAGGCCTAATTCTTTTTGAAGACATCTATCCCAGTACGTTTCAGAATGTCTTATCCAGCCTTGACAGTTCGAAACTGTGACCTGCTTACATGCTTCTGCAATGCGTGGTGTTAAAGTATCTGATTTATCAAGGGGATTTCTCCTGATGTGTTTTTTAATTTTAGACCAACACTCTTCAATTGGGTTCAGAAAGGGTGAATATGGTGGCATAAAAAGAGGCTTGTATCCACGATTGTTAATAGCCTCTACAACAAATCGAGAGTGGTGGATCCTACAATTGTCCATAACAATAAACATGCCTTTCTTATCACGTTTGTCCAAGATGTCCATGACAGATTCCATAAACTTGACAATATGGTAAGCCGTTGTACCTTTTTTAAGCTGAGCCGGCTTTGATTCTGCTTTTCTCTTTTTACTGGAAGATTGTGCCGGAAATTCCTTTTCAATTTGAGCTGCGTCGCTCTGCTTTAAAGGCTCAACTTTGGAAAAACAAACAGTACCAAAGGAAGATATACATCCAACAATGTTAATGTTTACGCCTTTTTGTGTGTGCACTTTCACCAATGCTGGCTCTCCTTTTTTCGACCAAGCACGACTCCTCATTAATTGGGAGTTAAACCCAGCCTCATCAACGAAGACACAATTTTCACTAAAATTGACACCTGCGGCTTTCCACTGAGATACAATACTGAAACGAAGCTCAACTGTTCTTAAGGCATCGCGTTCCATAGTATACTTTGTTGCTTGCTTCAATGTAATACAGCACTTGTCTGCAATATGCTTATAGAGGCCTGGAATTGATATTTCAAGGCCGGTAAACTTTTCGCACAATTTCTGGCGCACCTCCTCAAGAACAAGAGAGGGGTTGGTATCAAACAACTCAATTAAAAAAGCGGTGTGTTCGGGAAACAATTTTTTTGGCATCTTCTTAGACTTTTTTGATGCACTACCAGGAAGTACGGACCCATTTCCAGCATTGAATTCATCTAAGAGCTTATATGCGCTACTACGGGGAATGCCACAGTGTTCCGCAGCTTTAGAAACTGATGAGCCCTCTTCTTGAAGCATTCTTAAAAACCGCTCAATCTGATCCTGGCCATACTTTTTATACTTTTTTGGTGCACTTAAGGTAGCCTCATTAAACTCATTGACAAGACTGTCCATTTCAACATCCATTTCAATAGAATGAGGAACAGAAACATGAGCAGAGTCGATGTCAACTAGCATCTGGACCTCACCATATTGAACAGCTACAGAATCAAAGTCCATGTCATCCGAAGACTCGTCCATATCTATGTAAGAGACCTGTTGCGAAGGGTTATAGTGAATAAAATCCATATCGAAGTTTTTTAGATTGAGAATGGAAACCACACGTCTAAAAAAAAAAATCTCATGTCTAAAAAAAAATATTATTGGTCTAAATTTGTGAGCGACTACGTCTAGAAAAAAAAACTCAACCGTCTCAAAATTAATTTTATTGGTCTAAAAAAAAAAAGAAATCGTCTCAATTTCAAGTTAAAATACTGTAACGGTATAAATACAAAACTGTTCCAAATAAGGAGAGCCAATCAAAAAATTCTCTTGCCTATAGGCCTGGGCTGTGGAAAATTTACCCGAAATAGTAATGCTTCCTTTTTTGGATAAA